>JAQFJA010000021.1:1349510-1362976 GCA_029874485.1 Naso brachycentron
CAGCTATGGCTTGAAAGGTATTTAACTAATAACGGTTTCATGAGCTGATTGCACATTCTCTTTAGATTTTACTCATTTTAAAACTAGAACCCCAGAAAGATTATTTAATAGGCTTTGGTTAGAGATATGTTACTATGCCTTCGGCAAAAGTAAGCATCTCACCAGTTAATGATCCAAGCCCAGCATAACCAACATAACAACAACCAATGACACTAACAGTTTTTCAGATTGTACAAGGCAAGTAAAAAAAATATTCAGGCAAGTGGAGTTTGTCGTCTGGTTACCCAAATGGGCAAGGGGATCTTTGCGGGCATTATTATTTATTTGTTTGTTTTAGAGACTGCAAAACAACTGTTTGCTCACTATTTACAAAACCTGAGATATATTTGCTCTCAAACTGTGCACCACAGCCGGCAGTAGCTCTCTCTCTGTCTTCCCCATCTCCAGCAGCCTGCAGTGTTTCCCTACATTTTACACCACCGCTTTTACATTGATTGATGGATTGACTGATTTTTGTGAGAGGAGAGAAGGGAAGAGGAGCAGAGAGGGCTCCGTCTTATCTTCAGAGTGCGCAATGGATGTGGGCGCCTCTTCATCATAGGAAATAAAGCACCTTTAGTTTAAAAAAAAGGAGCACCTCATCTTTTAACTTCAGAAGATAACTTTTGTCTATATTGCGCTGTCACACACACCAGTAAAGCATCTAAACCTTGAGGTCTTACAGCTTTGGAAACTTAAGATTTCTGGCTCCTGACACTTCATATCCACATCAACCCACACAAAGCTTATAAACGAGGTAATTTAATTATCCACAACACTGAAGAGAGCAATGCTGACCACAGATTTCAAATTATCAATCTTGCTGAAGGAAAAAATAACCATCCTTCAAATTCATGTATTTCCCTTTAACATTACAGGGAATGCAGCTGTTTGGTTTGGGGGGGGGACCACACAATTTATTAATGATTATTCAGACAGGGTTCACAAAAGATCGCCATAAATGTAAGTTACTTTATTATTGAATATGCTATTGTTAATGCAACACCATTGATGCAGGTACAGTATATTTCAATTTCACTTGTTATCATTTAACAGGTTTTTTTTGTTTTTCTCTGGGAAAGTGAACATGACAATCGGGCAAGTCAACCAGGACCTGTACTTGCCTCTGGGCAAGTGCTTTTGAACCCTCATTGTCAACCCATGAACAAGTTTGGCTAATGTTGCTTGAGTACAGCCTCACCCAAATCCAATAGAGCAGGACAGAGCTGTAGCATCCAAGACTAGTTGCTATACTATACTACACAGAAGATGTGCTGGTTGTGAACATTGTCTTTTTGTCTGGGTTTTCCACATAATGACATAATGTAAATGTTCTTAGCTGTAACTGGACAATAGCTATTTTGGGGAGAGGTTTGTCAAACAAACGGTCACTTGCTAATTGAAGAATGATACTTGTGAGAAATTACAATATTAGTCTTTCCAGGATACTGATTTTAGATGTCCCCTGCAAATTTCTCTCTCCCACTCTGCCTGGCCACCTGCCATTTTCATCTTCATGATATTCATTTTCTACCTAGATCATTTCATTATTTTTTGTTCTTGTTTGGTAAGCATGCCTGCCTCTTCTTGCCTTGTCTTGTATTTTTCCATGAGTAAATCTCTGCCCTATATTTGTGTCATCTCTGTTATGTACTCTAGATGTCTCGCTCTGCCTCCACGTTCAGTTTGAGTGATTCTGCCAAGAGCAGTGCAGTTGTTCAGCGCTCTAACTCTCTGGACCATCCTCCTGTCAGAGCCAGGGTCCCTGTCTGTATGCGTACCCCCTGCAGCCCAGCCCAAAACCCTCCCCATAACCCTGGCCCCAACTATTGCTCTAGCATCCAAGAACGCAAGTCCATCCTTCATGCTCCTTTACCAACCCAGCCAGCAATACCTCATTCAAGCCTCAAGGAGTCCACGGCTTCAACCCATCCCACTTCGACTTTAATTTCATCTGTCCAAAACTCGAGGGGTTCTCAGCCAAAATCTAGCCAGCATGTGCCCAGACACCAACCCTCTGTAGAGTTCCAGCGAAGGTCCCTGGATCCTCAGCCAGTTAATGTTAAAAGCAGGCCCTTCTCTGTGTCACGCACTGATCCCCAAGTCCCTGTGGACCCACGCAAGGCTGTCCTGACCAGTCCTCGCAGGGAGACTCTGCTCTGAACCATCACTAAGCTCAGTCCTGGAGTCTGACGTGAGCAAACATTATTGTGTTCCAGTTTCAACAGGGGGTGCACCAATACCATTTTTAATTTTAAATAACCTTAAATGATTGCTGTACACCCTATTTTACCCTTTTAACATCCAAATACCACTGGTGCATTTCTAGTCCCAAATCAACTCCTTAGAAGCTGACACCCTAAGACAAAGATAAATCAGATTAAGATTATTGGGGTTTGCCTTGCAACTTGTCTCCGTTGTTTAGAAGACAGCGGGTTAGAAATAAATAGGTATTGAGCTGTTATTCTTCTCCCCATTTGAGATTGGCTTTGTTGTAAAGGGCAGAGATTTTAAGGGTTGATTTGGAATAGCTCCATTCCTATGAATCACCTGGGTTACTTACTGGTAGTGGTGTTGGTGGTGATTGTAAATATTCACTATGTGCCTGTATTAATAGTGGGCAGTGTGCAAAAGGGCACCATGAATCTGGGCTCCAGTAGAGCTGAAACTGAGAGTTTTGTTTTGATGAAAACCTGCTCTTCCTCTGGTTAGAAGGACCTTTGTTTTCCTGTCAGCCATTAACAATATTAAAGTTTGCTGTAAGAGTTCCATTAGAAATAACTTGAAAAATTTATCCAAGTGCCATTTAAATAAACTTTTGAGTAAAGATCAAAATGTCAAGGCATTCCTTCAGCTTAGGATGCAGTGCTCCCTTGTTTTGGCTGGTCAGAGCTCACTAAATTTAAATGTAAATATATTCATAGGAGAAAGGCAGACTTCTCACCTAAGGGTTTAACGTGTGGTGGCAGTTCATCTGCTATCTGTTAATAGAGTTGCTGAACATATGTGTTTAATATTTACCTCAGCCATTTAACCAGTTTGCGAGCTTACAAACACTGCTGTACCTTTCTGAAAGTTATTCATGCTGAAAGGTGCACTGAGTTTTGTACTTCCAACAAAAACAAAACAAAAAGGTAAAATGTAGACTTATACTAATATAATTCCCCTCAAGCACTTAGAGGCCACGAGAGGTATGTGGTAGTGTCTGTGTACACAGAGTGCACTCCCTTTGGCTATATTCCTGGCTGTATGTTGGTTTGTTCTGGTTAGGCGGTATGTTTCTGGCTGTCAACCTGTGGGGATTTGGGGTGTGAACCCCCAAACCAAGGTGGTTAGACAAAGGATTGGCCCCGAATGTTGGAATGGTTTCGAATTTGTTTGGCACATAGACATTCGAATTTCAATATTGGGTTCGGAGGGGTCCTTCTTTGTTGTTGTTGTTGTTGTTGTTGTTGTTGTTGTTGTTGTTGTTGTTGTTGTTTTAAAATTATTATTATTATTGACCTATCCATTATTTTAAAGCATTTTTCAATAAAGGTGAACGGCAACATGGACTACATTTAGTCAGAATATCACAGTTCTTTTGTATTTGTTTGCAATTTATGGTTGTTTGGTAACACCAACCAATGTCTGAAGCCTAAAAAATGGCATTCAGGCCAACCAGACATGGTTTACTAAGTTCAGCAACCAGGCTAGACAGTGTACAAAAGTTTAGAGAAGCCAAAGAGATACAGTGGTGGAGCCTGCACCAAATAAAACTGACAACAGTGTGGCAAAATGACAAGCCAACAAAGCTCAATCCAAAACGATGAATCAAAGGCTCTGGTCTTCACCCGCTGGCAAGCCTTGAAGGAGAGAATGTGGCTGAAATGCGAATTTAGAATTCGGTTACTTTCTGTTCGACAGGCAGGTCACTGGTCACTGCCTTAGCTTGTATTAGCTAGCTGGCTTCAGTGATATTTTTATATTGAAAGCAACTTACAAATCCAGTACAAAACTTTTCAATGGGCTTTTAAGAAATGAGGCTTGACAGAACTGAATGGCCGCACTTTTTCAACGATTCATCTGATCCAGTTTACACTTGACAAGTGTACTGCTGAGGACACAGGGAAGTGCAGTGTGAAGTAGTTTTGATGAATAGTTCTCTAGAGTCATAAAAAGAAACATTGCCCTGCGTGTACTCATGGGCATTAACACGCTACAAAGAGGAGAGCACATAGCAATTTTGTGTGGTCAGAAAACCTTTTAACATGTACACAGTCATTTTCTAAAATAAGGTTTTTCTCCACTGTTGAAAAAAGCTCACTAGAGGCACTACTTCGCCCAAATACAAATGCAAAGACTTTTTAAGCACTTTCAACAGCACACCAAACCAACAGGGGGCGGTATAACCCTAACCCCAAAGTCATGTTGGCCTATCAAAAACCTTAAAAAAAGCTATTTCCAGGCTGATACCTGCAACCAATGGTCTGAATACATATTGTCAAATCTTGCAGTATCGACGATAGGGACTGTATTCGAGAATTGTCTCACTATCTAGACCTCTGTAAACCATTTATGATGCCTCTGTTTGCCACTTTTTCAGTGACCTAAAAGTGTGCACTGAAAAAGCTATATTTTGAAAATACTCATGCAAATATGGATAGAACCCTCCTAATAGAGTGTTAACAGTTATATAATATACAGTATACTGTAATTCTGTGCCATAAAGCACTCTTATAACTGAAAGAATTTAACCTGAAATGAAATTATTGTGGGGGGGAGGCAAGAATATTACTGTATCTGAAGTATGAATGGATCAAGATGTGGTTTAAATGTAGACTTTCAGCTTTTATTTAAAGGAGTGGGACACAAATATTTCATCAACTGTTTAGGAATAACAGCCGTTTTTATATGTAGTCATCCCCTTTTTCAGAGACATAAGTCATAAGTAATTGGGAAATTGACTGATCATCAGGTTTATGGCCATGTGCTGCTTGTTCCCTTCTTATTTCAGGACAAATTAAGCAGATTGAAGATCTGAAGTTGTTTCCAAATGTACTTCCATTTGGTATCTGATCCATCAAACTCTGTATATGGACCAAGGTGTCATGCAAGGCCATCATTAGACTGAAAAAAGAAAGCAAAGCAATGAGACATATAGGAAAAACTTAAGTGGCTGAATCTACAAATTGGTACATTCATTTTAAAAATTGAGTATGCTGATAAGCCTGACAGAAAATGGAAGATTAATGTGGATGATTGCAGAATTTTAATGAAGAAAAACTTTTTCATAACATTTACCTAAGTCAAGATTACTCTGGCAGAGGCAGACATGTCACTGTGAGAGTTGGTCAAAATAGAATTTCAGAGCAAGGTGCAAACCACTGGTAACTCTAAAGAATAAGAAAGCTACATTAAGGCCAATTAACACCAGAGATTCGCAACAAGACGACTTGACACGTGCAACTGCTTGCAACGAGCCGGACTGTGACATCCTAAAACCTGTCAGTTCAAATCAAGGAAACCACAGGAGACTGCGTCTGTGACTTTCGTTTTTACTGCTGCTTTTTCAGGCTTTTTCAGCATGATCAGTGCTTGATTTGTGAATCAAACGTCCCCCATACACAGAGTGCTGTTCCGGTGGGTTGGGTTAAGAGAAAAAAAAAAAAATCACAGAATGCAGATTCGGACACACAAAACCCAGATTAACTGTACCAGAATGATGGGAAGAGACCAGTGTAGAGAAGGAAAGGGAACGGCTCATGATCCAAAACATACACACATCAAACATGGTGGAAGAACTGTTCTGGCATGGGCATTTACAGCTGCCAATGGAACTGGATCACTGGTGTTTATTGATGATATGACTGCCGATAGAAGTAGCAAGAGGATTTTGACAAGTCTAGGGCTAGATTATCTAATCAGATTTAGCCAAAAATTGTTTTTGTCCAAATACTAATGGAGTTGACTAAAGCCTTTTGATATGTAGTTATTATGGCCATAAAAGGCAGCTGGTTTTCACCATATAACTCACTCTCAATTCTAAATAATTAATTACAAGTTTGAAAAAGGAAACACCGTTTCTGTACTTGACTTTCATCAGGCAAACAGTTTAATAAACAAAGCAAGAAGGTCTAGTACCGAAACGTTGCATTAAATGTTTCCTTTTGCAAGTTAGACAGTGTGCGGGAGTTTACCTGAAAGCTTTTAGTGGACACCTACACAACTGTCTTATGAAATAGATATGAAATATGTTTTTTCAACTTTGTCCCCAGAGAATGTCCCCAATTACTTCATTAATGGAATAATTTTAATCATTTAACTTTAAACTTGTTTGAATCAGTTCATAGCCCCTGCATGCTTCTGTGTCACTTCAGCAAAGTTCTGCAGTTCAGTGCTTTATACTGTTAGTCTTAGAACTATGTACAGTAATGAGCCGATCACACCGAGAAGCTTCACACCCGGTGTGGCACCTCCAAAAACACCTTAGAAGCACATCTGTAGGAAAATACAGCCTGTATTAGCTTCTCTTCCATGTTTGCTATTATCCATTGTTTCTGCTAGTGTTTCCGCAGCAGCTAATTAGAAAGAATGCTGTGTGAAGTTGTGAAGCTCGCCTCCTACTTGACTTAATTGGCTGCTTGGCCCAGAAGTGACATTGATGAGCGGTGCAACTCCATGCATTGTGCTGAAAAGTTAAAATGATTTTAACTGTCATGCACACCCAGAAACAGCTAGAAAAACGAGAAGAAAATGACAAGAGAGGAGCTCTCGGTATGTGGGCTGTATCATAGAAGAACAATGGTTTTACTGGTGACGCTTCTCTAGCAACGCTCGTCAGTGTGGTCGACCCTCGCGTGGGGATTCTCTGTGCGTTGTTATGGCCTGTCTTTCACTCACAGATGCCACCCTGTGGTTGTTGGTGCACACAATGACTCCTGGGTGTTAAGGCTCGTACACACCAAACTGGCAACAAAGAACAAGCTGCGATGAAGTTTGGCTGCTGAGTCGTGTTTTGTCTGCGGCTGTTGGGCCAGAAAGTAGCGTTGTTTACACTGTGAAGACAACAGCTGGCGACCAACAGGCCTGTATGTGCTGCAGCCAGAGCAAATCCTTCTTCACAGATATACAAACAATGATAGGAATAGGGTGAACCTTCTTTTAAACCAATCTCACTTATATAGTCGTTTCTGGTGTGTCTGATAAAACGTCACAAATAAGACTAGTGAAGACGCAAAGCAGAAAAATTAGGACGAGCCGCGCTAAATGTGTGTGATCTTGGAAACAACATCGACAGGCTCAGGGGACTTTATCTCTGTTTCCCTGTCTTTTTCGTGCGCTGGTCTGCTTACCTGACGGCTAGTTAGAATGATTTCTCTCATCGAGTCAGATCCGTAAAAAAGCCTCAAACAAGTGCGACGTAGTTCCAACATTGCTGTTCGCACCGCTGTGACGAAAGCCACCGACTCTCTCTGACAGTCTTGACAAATCCCGACTTGCGACCGTCGGCCTGGTGTGTAGGAGCCTTTAGAATTGAAGTGGAAATCAACTTAAGTGCCTGGTGAGACAGCGCAAGGTTGTTATTGATACAGAATGACTCAATACTTCAAGAGACTATCCACCAGCATCCTGTCGCAGGTTATCGAAACCCGCAGTGCTTCCTCAGGTTTGATGTACAGCCTGTGGAGCTGCTGAAGCTGCTCTGACTGCGTTGTGGTCAGTCTCTTCAAATTTGCTCCAATAAAACCACATCTAGGTAAACTTAATATCAAATGTAAGACTGCTTCCGCATGAAAGTGGGAATATGTCATTGTAAGCCTTGTCAATCTGATGATTTATAGGTTTAGTAAGTGGTCGGGTAGGTTTGCATTGTAATATAAGCAGTTCTTGACCTGGTCTTCCTCTTCATACAAAAGCAGCCTGTTGGTCTAGTCACTCATTCAGCCCTTATCATTCTTCTGCGTTTCTAAAGCCTTTTAGCACCATTTACTAAAATAATCAAGGCCGCTACTAACTAGTCAACATTCATAAGCTGACGCAAACAAGGCAGGAGAAAGGCGCCTATGCCAAAATACTTGTAGAGAGCACTTGGTGTTTGTAAAAGCCAGGTGGAAAGTTACTGAAATGTGATGGTGTTGGCAAAGGTCGCCTGTCTCGATTAGAACAGTACCAAGGTTTGGCTTTGAAGGCAGAGAGGCGGTAATAACGGCGTTTGTCTTTGTGCACTCAGTTATTAAAATGAGGCTGTAACACACAAACCAACCTCGTCCTTCTTATGCACTCACACACACACTTATGTGGCTACAAGCTAGAATGCTCCCGTGACTTTCTGTCTTGTTGCACAAACTTAAATGTTCACATGTCAGAGGAGTTGGAATGCTGGTATTAAACTGAGTGAAATGGCTGAGGGACATACACAGTTGCACTTATTTCTTTTTTTTCAAATAATACCTTTTCCTCTTTCTGATTGATTTCAAGGTTTTGTACATTGCTATTTGCTGTGATCTCTAAGTAACACTGCTATAACAAAGTTTGAAGGGACAACAAACATGCTTACTATGCTCAGTACATTTAGGTTAATGTTGCAGCGGAAAGTGTATACTGACGGATGTTAAAGAAAATATGGGAAATAATGTTGATGGACATTACGCTAATAAAACAGTCATTTTATTGTTTCACCTTTATTTTACTTCATAAATAAGTTTAAGTAACCTAAAGGTTCATTTACACTTTATGAATATTGTCGGCTTGTTTCTTGCTGCATTGAACTTTGTTATAATGATGTTTTAGTCAAGTGGATCTCAGCAATTAGCCGGGAGAGTCTAACTTTGTTATAAGTAACAATTTGAGAATGGCCAAAATAATCTAATCTTTAACAACATAATGAAGTAATAACATTTTTACTGCAGATTTTTCTTACCTCTCCTTTACAGACATTTTCCTTTTTCTTATTCATTCGTCTTTTTTCTGTTTACAGGCACATCATTCCCCCTCCATGGTCAATCTGCCTTCCATGTTTGAGAGGAAGTACCACACATTCAGTCGTTCAACCACCCACCTTTTCTGAGATGCTGCTGTTTAGGAGCACCAGCACCATCTTGTGAACTTCTTTGCCTCAACTGCTGCTCAGAGAAAGATCTGACCAGCCCCGTGTACAAAGTTAAAGCTACCTTTAAGTATGGCAAGCTAGTAATTGTCCATACTGGAGCTCTGCAAAGACTTTCCAACCAGAAGAAATGTCACTGAACTACATTTGCTATTTAAAAAAAAGTACACTGAAATTAGGGACACACTTAAATCTGATACATGGCAATATCAGAATTGCTCAGTCACTGTTGGAGTGCCTCATGGCTGAAACCTAAAATACGCCTCATCACCTGACAAGGCATTTTGTTGCTTCTTCCAGTAATGCACAATGCCTGATTCAAGACTATTTCCCCAGGAGCTAACTGGAACGGTACTGCGCCATGCTCGGGTCTTCAGCTCTGTTATTAGCACTGGCTTTGGTGAGGTTTGCTTTATCCGTTAAAATGAAGGATACTCTGCTTTTTGCCTAGAGTCGTTGTAGGATTGTCTTGACGTATTTGTTTTTTCATTATTCTTGTTTGTTTGGGTTTTTTTGCGAACACAAACATGCTTGTTACATTTGTGTTTATATGTTTCTTGTTCAGCTTCCACTTTGTTATTGCTGGCATTTTTTTAGTAAAATGTTAACACTAATTAAAAGGCCAAGTGGATATCATGTCTTTCTTCTGCTTCATGGGGACTGTATTCTGTTCCTATATGCTCTGGATGATAGTTTTATTTAACTGTGCTTTGAGAAAGCAGTATAATATTCAATTTTATATGTTAAAATATTTTAAAATGCAGGTTAAGCTCTTTGTGCTTTATGTACTAGTTAAAGTTACAAAGTTAAACTCTTTTTGCCCTTAATTGTATTGTTGGGTTTTTTTTAATTAACTTACTTGATGAGAGACCCTTTCATATAAACTGACATTTAATCTTGTTTTATCGTAGTGGAGTAGAATTAATTTTACCTGTCATAATATTAATGAACCTTGCCTTAAAAACTAAAACTTCTTATAGCTTCCAGCTTTTTTAAAGCTCTACATTTATGAGATTTGGTTGATGTCAGTCCACGTTTGAAGATCTTTTAACAGCGTGTCTAAACTTTGAATCTGTGCGTACATGTAAGAGGGGATGCTGCATCAGTGTATAAATGTATTCCTAATCAGTAAATTTTATTCCTTTTTTCCTTTTCTTTTGATATTTATGTTTTTCCACTTCTGTCTGTCAGTTCCCTAATGCTGTTTTCACTGAGCTCCAATTGTCTCCTGTTGTTTTATCTCTGTATTAAATGCACTTAAACATGTACTGGGAGATTTCAGCTTTTTTAAACTCCTGTGTATCTGTGTTTTTATCACTAGAACATGATATTTAAAAAAATCATTCTACTCACGTAGGGGGTGTTGACTAAATTTGCCATATCTTTGGTGTGAAATTAAATTCTGTTATATCTTTTTTATTTCCTGTAGGTTTCTCTACATGTACGTTACAGTGCCTGTTAATAAAGGGCAAACAAAGCAAGCCAAAATGTTAGTTCTGATCTTGCAAAAGTCTATCTAAATTCTGCCACATGTCCCTTATTTGCAATCGTAGATGTAACCAATAATTAACAAATTAAGCTGCTTCAGGCTTTAAATGTTCAATTCACCAAATATTTTTGGTGCTTTCACTGGAGTTTGGGATCTTTGAAGGTCTTGGATTTGCATAATACTTTGAAGCAAGCTTGAAATGGCTCCTCAGACCAGCCTCTGCTTATAGCTTATTTGATGCTGGACTGTTTAGAAGTTTCTGGATCCCCCTTGACAAAAAGTGTGCTCTCCCACTTCCCTTCTCGGCGTAAAACAGGCACTGCTGTTTTAAAGCAACAGAGCCAGTTGGGTCTCTGAGGAAAGAAGCCCAATCCAAAATACTGACAAGTGTGCAAAATTTGGTACTCTAGGTATTTTCTTAAGTTTAGCTTTTGCCTGTGAAAAGATGAAAAAGTTTTAAAGTGCCTGTATAAAGTAACAACACCAAGCAGCAGACCAAAGGGACTATGGTGGTTCTATTGTTGATCACTGCAGAATAAAATTTGGAGCTTTCTCTTTTCAGGTAGTTAAGTGTAATTTACAGTCCAGGGTGTATCCCTTCCACAACCATCCTGACATGCCCATGACCTAATGTTATTATTCCACTGCTTCAAATTATCACCTCATTAACAGTCCCTGTTTGGCAATAAAGGAACAATATGGTTATTTAAAAGAGCAATTTTTTTTTTTAATATCTTTAATTAAATAAAAATAATTGCTTTGCTGATCTATGTGCTAAATGTCTCAAATCGGTGCCACTTTTTACCTGATGAATGTAAGTCCAGTTAGGCTGCACAATTAATCATTCACGATCTCGATTCAAATATACATGTGATCTCATCTCTACATGACGGCCAATCATTTGCTCACATTTTCCTGTGCATTCACATCTCGCTGCATTCATGTGTTCACTTATTCACTTTACAACAATCCCAGATGCTGCATCAGTCAAACTCACACAGTGTAAACCAAACACGCAATTAATTCAGTCAGAGATTAGCCAGTGATTCGGCCATACAACTCAATCACCTCATTTCTCTTCCTCATTTACGGAGCTCTGCTGTCACTCATTGTTGCTCTAGTAACCAGACACAGCGTCTGTTGTGTCGTGTAGACAAGCAGGAGGAAGGGAAAAGTCCGTTTACATCATGGAGTAAGAGCCACATTTTACACTTGGAAGAAAAGAATTAGCGCCATTTGGGAAAATCCGGTTGGTGACAGCCCCAAGTCCAATATTTATTCTCCTGCTTTACACTGTACTCACCACCAAAATACCAGGCTGTTTAGCTCTCAGTGGTCCTCTGTGTTCACAAACTATTGCTCAATCTGTCTGGAAAGGTGGTGACGACAGTGTTTTGCAAAAACTTTGTTCCATATCACATACTTTTACTGGTATGTAATACAGCCGCCCTTACAATGTACCTGCTGTTGGATGCAGTATGCATTTAACTTGGACATTGTACTTTGTCATACCATTGTGCCTCGTACTTTGACCTTCTTGCTCATAAATCTATGGTAGTCTAACTTATAAACATGAAAGAAACAGTTCAAACACTAAACAAACACATGGCCGAGTTACTTTCCTACCATCAGAACACCACTGAAAGTCTTTTTCCAGGAGAAAAAATCTTTTGACCTGCACTGATGCTGGGAATCATTCATTTCTAAGCTCTCATTGTCCCACACAAAACACAATGAGAACACGCAGCTCTGCAGTTTAAATGGTTAAACATTTATTAAGTCTCCACTGATCTTTAGATTTAACATGATGTGTTTGATCAAGAGGAAGGGAATCAGAGAAGTCACACTCAACATTACCTTAGCCAAAGAGCACAAACATAGTTTTTAGGTCCAGATACACAAGAATGCACTAACAAAACATGTAAGGGGACTGCAGGGCGACGCTACCGTGATGCTAAATAAGAGTTTTTAAAGATTAAACAGTGGCTGTCTGACCTTTAATACTAGCAAAAGGATTCCAAAACAGCACAGTGATTAAAAAGGTGCTACATGTCTGCACACTCCACAAACCTCCTGCACAGTCATACCTTTGCTATGTGTCCTCTTGCCCTGAGCTTAACTATAATCACATTAGCAACCCTACAGTCGACTGACTTCCTCACACTGAGTCAAGGTGTGTTTTGAATGGCGAGCCTTTAAATTTAGCCACATTAGTATTCATGTCACAGCAGCAAGCAGGGAGGAGAGGTGCTCCTGTTTTGTCCTCTTCACATGCAACCTCTTCAAAGCATTAGAAGATAATCTGTGTCTCCTGGATAAAGCGCAGGACGTGCCAGGCTGCCAGCTAGCAACTGGAGGTAGAGTGCCATGTGGGCCTGAGGCAAGGCAAGACTGGGGAATAGCCACAATAAAAAAGGCACCTCTTCACGGAGGACACACACGCTTT
Organism: Naso brachycentron; assembly: GCA_029874485.1. Classification (NCBI taxonomy): domain Eukaryota; kingdom Metazoa; phylum Chordata; class Actinopteri; order Acanthuriformes; family Acanthuridae; genus Naso; species Naso brachycentron. Next base: position 1,362,573 of record JAQFJA010000021.1, read on the forward strand.
TCATATTTGCCTTTGCCTACACTTCAAAGTGCCTCTGACTGGCTGTTTAGGGGTGAAACGAAAAGATAGAGTGGCTAAATGGAGGTGATATGGGGCTGGAGCGGCAGGGGTCTATTGACTGCATGGTACCATCATGAGGAAAGACACAGTCCAAAAACCAAGGTAAAGACGGCAATTAGTACACAGCAAAGTCTCATTAACTGTAATTCAGAAATACATCTTCATGAAAATATCCTGCTCTGTGCATGAACATGAAAGAAATACATTCCCCCCCTACAAATGGATTGCACAGAGGAGACACCACTAGAAAGAGAGAGCAGTTTGACATTGAAATCCCTCAATGGAAAGTGAAGGTGTTGAGATTGGACCTATCTCGTGTGAAGGAGTTTCCTACTGGAAGGGAG
>JAQFJA010000021.1:1363076-1375710 GCA_029874485.1 Naso brachycentron
TATGTATATTATGTGATTATACTGGGGGTGATCCTGAATAGCCAACTGTTCCACGATTCAACTTAAAGAGCCAAATTCAACTGTCAATCTCACAGTCAAATTGGGGGCGTGCCTATGGGTGGGCTGAGAAATTATCTGCCATCCTAAGGAAACTGGAGAAAAAAACATCCCACATACTCGTACGCTGAAATTCACGAAATAGGAAGTAGTTTGTGCAGAAGCTCTGTATCTTGTGGAGACCGTCCGATGGACAGTTGAGGTGATCTGACAAAGTCAGCTCAATGTTGCAGTGAATCCTTGACACACAACACGACGGCTGTTCTTCTCCGTCTTGGGAAGCGTTCATGCTGTATGTTTTACGCACTTCAGCTCAGTCACACTTTTGCTATTTGTGATCAACGACTTTATTAGGCCGACTTTCTCTAACAACATGCCGCACATCGAGCCAGACTGCTGGACGTACATTCACAGCATCTGAACTGAAACAGAACATGTAATCTTTCTCTGCTTGTATAATGAATTTAAAATCAGCAAATAACACACTTTGACAAGTTTTGTCAGTTTATAATGTGAAGAATTGCAAAGTATTGTTTTCATGAGGCTGATCAGTGAGAAGGTGACAGATCATAAGTAAGAAAGAAATAATCTTCGCATTTCATCCTTGAAGCGTAGCACAACTCAAACTGGCAGCATGCCACCAACTCCCACCCACACACACGCCCACACACACACACACACACATTTGACATTTTGACAATTGACAGTTTGAATTAAATGTATCATATAATGACATGAAACACTTTCATATTGATGGGAATTATCAAAGGAAATCTCTATGAAGAAAGACAGGGTTAGCGGAAGCAGCGCTGCAGCAGACGCAGCAGATCAGCAGCGCGGGCGAACTGCAGAGGTAGACGCAGGATGTGTGTCCCCGACTTTAAAGAAATGCTTTGCATGCTGTTGTCAGATTTATTGATCTGAGCTGGTCAGAGGCAAAAACAAGCACTTTAATGGACGAATTTTGACAGTGCGCTGCATCGGCCTCCCTCAACAGTGGACTAGCTTCCAAAATAGTTGTCCCTATCACTCACACACACACACACACACACATACACACATTAATGAGAAATAGGGCCCAGTTAGAAAAATACCAAAGTTCTCCTTTAACAGGAAACATAAAACTGAAAAAAGTTTTCTTAGTCATCAATTGAGACCACTCTCAACCCCGCCCTCAGTGGTTCTCTTCCCTTCTCTCTCTTCTATCCCGCCTGCACCACCACCGCCCCTCTTTCTGCCCCCTCTTTCCTCTTTCCCTCACAACCCAACCGGCGCTGTCAGATCACCGCCCACCTTGAGTCTTGGATCTGTTCCGAGGTTTCTGCCTGTTAAAAGAAAGTTTTTTCTCGACAGTGCTTGCTCATGGGGGCATTGCTTTCAATTGCTTGGTTCTGAAAATGTATTAGAATTTAATTATAGAGTGTGGTCTAGACCTGCTCTATATGTAAAAGGTCTTGAGACAACTTTGTTGTGATTTGGCACTATATAACTAAAACTGACTTGACTTAGAGACAGGTACTTTCTCACAGTTATACGTCAAGAGAAAATTTTACAGTTATAGCTAATGTCTTACTTGATTTAGTTGTATGGTGTGAAACATTTAAACACGCCCCATGAGGGAATTAAATAGTCTTTTCTGCTGTGTGTGTGTGTGTGTGTGTGTGTGCATGAGAAAGAGAGAGAAAGAGAGAGATCATATGACTCCTGGTGGACTGTGGCTGACCTTCAGAACATCAATAGGCTCTTTGGAGAACAGAGCTCAGCTGGATATTGACCAGCACTGATCCGCCTTCCATCCGTTCTTCTCTTCTCCCCTTTCACAAGCAATTACTTCCTTAATTGGTTCAATGAGCCCCTCCTTCAACTACACACAATCATCATTGCTCATTTACTACAGCTGGAGGCTAGATGCTTTCCTCGCTGCCAGGACACGTTCACTTCAGAGCTGCCAAACATCAGAGTTTCACTGGAAGTCAAATAAACCTGCTAGAAGTGTCAAATGGATCTGAATCTTCCATGTAGCCCTGTTGCCAATGTGAAACGCTTACAGGGAGAACTTCTCCTCTCCTTCATTTACCAGCCATGTCCTAAAACCTTCTTGGCAAACAGTTACGACCAACTATCCATTTATCTGGGATAAAAGTTAAACTGTCTAATGGCGCTGAATCACTGACTGTTCAGTGTTTTGTGAGGGCTAAAAGAGAGATCAGTTTTAGACAAAATCGTTTGTAGCATCTGATGAGCAAGTTTGCTACTAAAAACCCTGAACATGTAATCGTGTGTAAAAAATTCATGCTTACTGAAAACAATCAATGCCTGGTTGCATAAACAACCATTTTAAACTTCAGGTTGTCCCTTGAGGCAAATATTTCCCTAAGCCAAGGGTCAACTGAGGGAGCGCTGCATAAAGCTCCTCAGGTTGTTTCCTTACCTAAGGGTTAGCACTAAGCCTTTTATGATAGTCAGTGTCAGAATACAGCATACTTCAGTTACCATGGTTAATGCTAATGTAAGGTTCAGAAGTAAAGTTAATTCATATTTCACTAAATAATTTCATTTTATGTTTGAGTTAATTTGTTAAAAATACATTTAAAAGTGTCCACAGCTAACTCTTTACATATTTAAGTTTACAGAATTATTATTTACATATTTACACATTCAACTATTTACATTTCATATTTACAAGTGCTAAAGTAATCTATTGAATCTGCCTGGCTGAATCTCTTTCATTTACCTGTCTAAGTCTCGCTAGCTCCTGACTGGTTAGGTCAGTGGCATGTGAATGGAAAGAAGGAAGTGAAGTGGTTGTTGTGAAGCTGCTGTGCCTGGAGAACAGTAAATCACTGCTGAAGAAATTACCCGTCTGCATCTTGCTGTCTCATTCTACACAGAGTTGTCCAGTTATCACCGACAAACCTTCACGTTACACTTAATTCACTTTACAACCGCGTTTTAGCGTTAAGTGTTAACCGTTGTCAGAGTTAGGGGTGGGTACTGAAACACAGTATTAAACGGACCCTGGGGCTAAATTTAGAAAGACCACAGTATCAATAAGCTCATACGTTATCGGTTCTGTTCAACAATATTGGACAACTTAATGCATTCGTCTGTGATGGATTTTTGTTATTAATCCTTGCAACCCTCCTGGGCAGACATCTCTGTGTGAGAGTCTGTCCTCCTGTGCAGGGGGCAGAGCGGACACTCACTGCATGTCTCTGATGATGTCACTCTCTCTCACACACCCACAGAGACCCAGAGAGTAGCAGAGAGAACCAAACGCTTTAAAGTCTCGTTGCAGACATTGATTGATTGATGCAGACATTGATCGTTGCAATACGTGCACCAACGTTTTGTAAAGGGGGTAACACGAGCAATCTCTCCAAACATTTATCAGAAGTATATCATATTCTGACAGATAAATGCACCGTTTTTCAACAGCCTAGCTCACAGCTCTCCTGTTTCCCCATACAACCCGGGTATTATTATGCTATGTTAGCGGTAAGTTAGTTTCTGTAAACAGACTCTGCATTCACTGAATGCAGAGTCTGTAGGCAAGGTAGATCTTGGTGCCGGAAAAGCCCTGGTTACCGGTTGTAGTCTTTTGTAGTCCGTGTAATCAATGGCGTGTAAACTGGCTACTTGTAAAAAGATCCGCTGGTAGATGTGGTCTCTCAACTCCAACTCCATTCTCACGTCAGACTGTAAACAGTCAGACTGTAAACAGTGAGCGGCACGTGGAGAAGGAAGTCGGAAACGGACATTCGCTTCCTCCAACGGTAGCCCAAGAGTAATGGGGTTTGCTCCCAGAGGCTGTATCACTGTCTGCCAGAAGTCAGACAGCAAATGCAGCCGATGGGTTCCGAGATTGTTGGTACGTTATACTAGCAGGAGCCCACAGTTAATTAAATTACAAACACATGGGTCAATAACAATTAGTAACCATGAGTTAGTTGAATGTTAAGCTATGCGTTTATGAATTCTCTCTGAAATGGTGAAAACAAAATCAAAGACAAAAATGGTGAAGACAAAAATCAATGTGAGAAATCTGGCAGTGAAGTTGACAAAAATCGTATGAGTTTCATTAAAAAAATAAAACCAGCACAACATTATATGTCTAGCTTTTACTTTTTTTTTCTTTTAAGGTACAATTTATGGGTCCCTTAAAAATTTTCTAAGGAAAATGGTTGCTTAGGACCCACTGCAACACATAAGGGAATACTTTAGGTAGCTAAGGGCAAAACCTTAGAAATCAAAGGGGGTTCCCCTAAAACATATTATTTTATTCTGAGGCATCCTTAGATAAGAATTTAAGGGCAACCTTAGCCTAAGTAGTTTTATGCAACTGGGCACTGAATGTTATCATAAACGTATCAGAATCTGATGACAGCAGCAGGTCTGGTTTGCTCATAGTGACACTGGGCACCTGGGTTACCTTACAGGTGAAGCAGGCACGCACAGACCCTTAGGAAACTCAAATTCACAGGTTCACTGTCGTTAAGAGTTGTTGAAATTTGATTGTTTCTGATTTTCTCAGTTCTACTTAAATACAATAACCATTTACCAGAGGTGAGAAAGTTATTGTTTTGCAAGTCAAAGGTAAGTCTCACGTCTTTGCTTTCAAGTCCAGAGTCAAGTCTCAAAGGACAAGCAAGTGTCGAGTCAAGTCCAAAGTTCTAAACTTTAAATTTTGAGTCCCGAACAAATCATTAGCACTCTTCTAATCTGTTAAATTTTTACAAATCGTGAACGCTTTTAAGAATTTTCATTTACTTGTTGAAATAACGCTTAGACAAGAAGACAAGGTCATGGTTTGTTCGTTAACTTAATTCGACGGTGCTGGATGCTTGAAACAAAGTGGATTCTTTGGGAAAAAGAGTCAACTAGCTGAGAACGAAAAGCATTAATGTTAGTTGATCACAAGTATTTTCAGGTTTGTCTGTTTGTTTTAGTGTGGTAACTTTATCGAGATTTATCTTGTCTTCACCGTATTTTACCAGTGGATTACCAGACACTTGTTTGCTCCCCTTGTCCTCTGTCTTTGGTAGATTTGTGATGATTGACTTAATAATTGCTTTACATGTTTATCTACACGTCCCCGATTACTCTGCAAGTTTAGTTTGAAATTTGTTATAGTCTGAAAGAGTAAACAGGAAGAGATTTTACTTTCTGTTTACGGTGTGAGCATCCTCAGTTGAGAGTTCATTGTCAATAGGCTATAACATTGTATCTGGCAGCTCATGTAAAGCAGAAATTTCACTGTATATTTGAACCCTTTCTGTCGTAGCTACTGTGTAACTCATCAAACTGCACTGAACATGAATAAGTTTCCGATGTCAGTACCATTTGCTAATGAGATTTAATATCCAGGGTGGCTGCTGCTCAGGAGGTCGTGTGGGTTATCTACTTATCGGAAGGTCTGGGGTTCGACACACAGAACTGGCAGTGTTATTATCAGTCTTGTATAAAGTACCCAAAAGCCAGAAGAGTCACATGATGTGCATACATACCTGGTATGCTGTCCTCAAGAAAGGGTCATACAAAGGGGGCGTGGCCGTCCTGCCAACCCAAACAAACTGTAACAAACAGCTGTCAGGACATGTGACAACAACATCAGGTGACTCTTCTGAGGAAGACTGCAGGAAGACAGCAGTTGAACCATGTCCAAAAAAACAGCTTAAATTACTGGTCTGTCGGAAAGAGAAGAGAAACTAACATGCATTGATCAGTGTTTGCTATGGACATCAGAACAGCCCGCAGCACACAAACAATCGGTAGTCAGAACCTTGTATGATCACTGAGGACAAAGACAGAGAGAAAGAGGAGACACACATAAAGTGCACACTCACACACTGCCAATACCCAGGATGTGCCATGCAGAAGTGAGAACAAGAAGTCCGGAGAAAAGAAAACAAACAGGGAGAAAAAAGAAAACACACTTAAAACACAGAATAAAAGTATCTTCAAACTACCACACTCACGGAACGCATCCAGAGAACCATGAAAAAATACCATACCAGCACACCAGTTAAACCCAACACAAAACTACGACAGCTACTCGTACAGCCCAACGACAGAATCGAACAGGACAAAAAATGTGATGTCATATACGAGATCCCCTGTTTATCGTGCAAAAAAACATTCACTGGAGAAACAGAAAGGCCATTTAATACCAGAAGGAATGTGAGAATGAAAAATTGTGAAGATGCACACAAGTAATAGAAAAAACAAGCAGAACAGGAGAACATATCAGATCCTCGGCAAGAGGAAACCACATCATGGACGGAGAAAAGGCCAAAGTCATTCCATCAGAGCTTCACTGCTGGATCAGAGAGGCCACTGAGATCCAGAAACGGGCCCAAAGGACAGTGAACTGGGACAAGGGGACATCTGTGCTGTCTCACATCTGGGATGTCCTCAAAAAGCTACCGGACAGCAGGGGGCGTGGCTGTCCTGTCAAACTAGACAGGACGACCACGCCTCCGTAAAACAGCTGATAAGACATGTCAGAACAACATCAGGTGACTCTTCTGAGGAAGACTTCAGGACGACAGCAGTCGAAACATGTCAAGGTAAAAAAAACTTAGATCACTTGTCTGTCAAAAAGAAAAGTGTTACTAAGTTTAAGACATTATGAACCTTTTTGGACTAAAAAATAAACCAGTCTGCACAGTATTGCAACTAGTTCTGTGTTTTCACAAGATGAAATTAGCTGAGCATTCTGTCAGAAAACGGGGTTATTTTTCAATTTATACTAAGGTTATAATAAGCAAGTTTTAAACATTTTTAAGTGAACTAAAGTAGACAGTGTAAGACTGCCAACCATCACTCTGCCTGTTGTGACTGACAGAAGAGTCATGGCCATCCTTCTCCCACCACCAACCACACAGAAGGAAGAAATGAGGAGGTCAGTACACCAATTATCCTTAAAAATAGAAACACTTGTGCCGAGGAGTGAACTGTGAGCGGAACTTTCCTAAAAAAGATGGCTTCGTGTTTTCCGTTTGTGAGCTTGGTAACCCGTGACAACTGAATGATTTCTGACTTTTTATTTTTAATCTGTAGCATTCATTCTAGATGTAGTTGCATGGAAACTGTATTTAATAATAAAGTCCCAAGTTAGCACTACAGGAAATTCAAGGATAGAGAGCATGTAATAAATTCTGACTGCCAAGTTTTTTAAAAAGGAGGAACGTGAGAACTTGTTTTGTCGAATTTGCCTGTCTTAGTAGAGCCTATTAATCTGTATACATGTGTTGTAGAATTCTCTCCAAACTTGATTTATTTACTGCAGTTGAATGTTTATGCCAACTTGAATCCAACAAATACAGGCGACCCACACACCTGCCTGTGCCGGAGCAGGCTTCATTTCCAGCTTGTGTTGATCCTTGTTTTGGGTTTAATTGGTGCTTCATTAGGGGGTTGCCAACAATAACTCCTCAACACACCTGTCCTCAAACGATGAGGTAGTGTCACAACAAAGCTGCAGCTCCTAAATCAATTAATGGATTTCTTGTGGCAGCAGCTGCCAGGTTTCTCCCAGGACTGAGGGGGGTATTGTCTGTCTGGTTCCCTCTAACGAGGCCCAGATGAATTAACATGGATGAGAACTTAATTAGGACTTACTCCTATTTTTCTCTGCCTCTGTCACTCTTTCTCACGGCTCTTAATTTTTCGTCCTCTCCATCGAAGGGCTTTTATCATCACTGTGAATGAACGCTCAGGCTGAAGTGACGAGCTGACAAGTATGACACAGGACCAGCTATTGAACCTTCGCAGAAAGACAGAGATGGAGCAGGAGACAAGTGGAGAGCTGTTAGCAGATGACTGTGGATCGATGTCTGAAATGAAGAAAAATGGCTGAGTGGCACAGAGGCTTCCAGCTGCTTATGAGCCCTCAAACAGGTAAGAAACCCTATCGACGTCTCTCTAAGCTGAATGTTTACTCAATGCAGAGGACATCAAAGGCAGGGAGAAGCTAAGGTTATTTACATGTTTTAACATAGTAATGATAGGACGAGGGCATTCACTTTCCCTTCATTTCTCTCCACATTTACATTTTCTTTTATATCGTGGCCGTGCATGTGTGCATGTATAAACTTTGTTGTTCTGGCATGTTCCTCATGATAAGCTCGGCGCTCAGGGGAAACAACACACCCCATTTCCCTCATCAATGGATCCTGCTTTCAAGTTTGCTGCTTCAACAGGCCATAATTAATTATAAACAGAATGCAGATTCCATTTTTTCCTCTTTTTCTTCTAGCACAGTTACACATGTTGTCCTGTTTAAAAGGATGCTGAGCAGTTTGCTGCTCAAGAGGCCTTATCTCCATGTATGTGACATTTTCTGCTCAAATACATTTGTCGAGGGCAGTACATTGAAAGGAGAGACAAGAATAAAGAAAAGGATGCTTTCCCTCGAGGTGACGCTGTGAACGCAAAGCTAACCAGATGTCTATTTACATAAGCTGGCTGTGCGGGTGAATGCAGCTCATGCTGTGCAGGCTTAAATGCTGGCAGGGTATTTACTGCAGGTTATAGGACCTTAAGCTGCTCACTGTGTGATTTCAATGAGAGTCTTCTGAAAAATGACTTAAATCCTGAGAGGATCTTTGCTTGGAGAAAAGAAAACAGAAGCTTACTATGGCTAATTATAATAATAAACACGTTTTATTTGCTAAAACTACCACAGTATCACAGTATGGTGCGCAAAGGAACCTGAATGAGGAAGGACCAGATAACTGATGAAGGGCTGGGGAGTTTTTCCTGAATCTAACTTAAGCATTAAGAAGAGTAGATGATGCTGAGTTACTAAAAAGCAGACTGAGAGATATAAAAAAATTTACAACGATTAGTTCTTCATTTTGGCATACATTTTGAACATGTAGGCTAGAATGCACAACCTTATGCCTTCACATTTTTTAGCTGTTGAAGTTCTTTCAATACCCTAACTTTACAATCACAAATATAAAGGCTAAAAATAAAAATGATGTTGTTTCATACTAAAATGACCTACACAAACATGACAGGTATGCTATATGCATTTTTGAACAGAGAGCAAAACAGCAATGATAATATTACAAACGGACGTGCACACATTCGTGCTATTGCTTGATCAACAGCTCTTTCACCCTCCTTGGCAGAGCTGCCCCTCTGCCCCTGAAAGAGGTTTTTTTTTTTCATATTAATATGAAATTCAAATGGCCCATTATTTTGTAAAGTTAGCCCAAATTAAATCGCCGTATCATCCTAACTTTCATTTCCTTTGTGACATGGTGCGTCACCGTAGTGATGCCCTTTCCCCCTGTCATGTCACTCTTGTGAGAACACTGACATTATGGGCCAAATTAAAGCTAAACGTGCAAAGGATCGCAAGATAGCATTTTTTTCTGTTTGTCAGTGTCCCTCATGTCTGCGGCTGCCTGTTGGTGACAGCTCCTCTGGGTAAGTCTTTTGAAGCTGTTGACTGTGGAGATAGTTAATGTCAACGAAAAGTGTGAACGCATAACTTTCTGTAGAGATGCGACTGATGTTACACCCGAATTGGCATCAGATTTAATGACCAGAGAGGGCTGTCGCACACTTTCTGCTGATAGTTGTTGCTTTTCATGGGAGTATTATCCAATAATAGGTCGACAAAAATATTCTTGCTTGTGATAACAACAGACAGCTCGCTCGCAACAAGAACCTGCAGAAATTGTGCAAAGTGCCCTCTCTGCCAATGGTCGCCCAATCTGATGGTTGCCAAATCTGGTGTAACACCGGGATATGGTGGTTTTGGCTGTTGAGTCATGCAAGCCTACAATGTTTAAGACACTACAAATTTTTTGACCAACAAGCACATCTGACTGCAACAACGTAGTGCTTTAGTCGAAGCTGATAGAAGTCATTTCATTTTTCGTTATGACAAATTGTAATGTTCATATTATTTTGTTGTCATGAAGAATAAAGAATCAAATTGCTGAAAATGCAGTGCATGCCATGCTAAATCTAATGTTAATTTTCTTCTGGGGGGGCATGTCCCTGGACCCCCCACAGGGTCTGAGGTCCGCACATCACAAGGTGGCCTTTTCCAGGTGGAGCAACAGCCCCTCACAATGTCTGTGCACGTCCCTGCTCATCCTTCTCGCTGACACTTAAATGGCTTTTGCAAGTTTTAGTTTTCATTTCAGATGATGCAGTGCAAGTTTCACAGCTGAACAAAGAACATCTTTTAGCAAGATTTTATCCCATAGCAAATCTGTTCTCTGTCGTTTGTCTTCTAGCTATTTGGTTTTTCTTGTCATTGATTTTTTTTCTTTACATTATTACACCTTGGGTCCTTGCATTACTGCTCTTAAGATAAATGTTCAGTTTTACCCTCTAGGCAGACAGCCTCATCCTCAGAGAATCAGGCCTTAGGAAATGCATACAATATCACAGTATTTTGAAGGAAATATCCATGCCTGGTTAAAAAAGAAAGAAAAAAAAGTCCCACATCAGAGTGAGTCTCTTTTTCCTCAGGTTCCTTTTATCAAAGAGAAGCTTTCTTCCATACCATTTCAGTTGCACTATGCTGATTATCCCTCAAGGCCGTTCCTTTGTTTCTTGGCTGTTGGTTTTGGCTTAAATCAGTCTGTAATTTGCATGACACCATTGTTTCATCTTAAAAATGCTGCTCTAAAATTATTTCTGGTCTAGTCTGCTTGAATTGTAGAATTGCCTCTTTCTCATCTGTTATAATTTAATTTAGCCAACTTCATTAATGCTGCCCTTCTGAGGTTTGGGTTCTGTTACTGAATGAGGTGTCTGTAAGTAACTTATGGACCCTGTCATCTGCCAAGCAATTTCAAAAGATTACTTTCTCATTGGTTTATTAAAAGTAATGCCAAGTCTACAGAAAGAGGGATGTTCCACTTTTTGTACTGATGTATATGATTGCCAATTTACTCCTCTTTAATCCACACGTTGCTCAAAAAACTGGGATGGACCTGGTGCCAATTATACTCAGTGTTACTGTGTCAGGTAGGGTCTGGTTTTACTGCCAAAGATTCTCTAATTATGTCAATACTTTTCAAAGTTGAGATGATGTGAAACAATTCAAGCATACTGTCAGCTCTTACCATTTGCGTTTTTAGAGTTGAGTAGCTCCTTCAACGAACAAGTGTGTGTGTGTGCGTGCCATTTAAGGCCATTTAATTGCACTACTCTTCTTGTCCCAGTATACAAGCATGGAGGGAAAATTGAATTATTGACAGACTAACACACCTATGTCCCACTCGGCTACGGCAGGTGGTGATATGCCCCATTCAGCTGGTTGCTGTTGGGTCTTCTTCTGGTTGACCTAGTAACCCTGGGATACCACTGGATGCATGTGCGTTCCAGGGTGTCGCCGCTGCCGTCTGTCAACACTTACCGGCTACATTCAGGCTGCATTCCAGAGCGCAGCACAGCCAGACAGCTGGAGTTGCGAGACTACAAGATTTTGCGGTAATTACAGAATCAAGTATGACCAGGGCCTCTGAAAACCTCTTATCTGTTGACTTCAGGCCCGGCTCTGCACATACTGACAATTTATTTATGAAGTTGAGTGAAATATGATCTGGCGTCAACATGACTGTTTTATTCTGATATTAATCAGATGTTTTAATATATTTGTGTCTGACTTCCTGTCCTGCTCGGTCTGGTCTGTGCTGAATTGCTGCTTTGTGCTCCGACGTACGGCAAAAATAGAAGCGTTGTGTATCTGCTGTGGAGGGCTCCGGATAACCGAAACTGTGACGGGCTAGGAAAGCAACACAGCCGCAGTCAGTAGAAACACACACATTGACTAAAATTGAAACATATCAGCTTTGCTGCCGTTCCAGAGTGGAGATACATCGCACACGCAGTGGAATTCGGGGGTATCGTACCAAACAAGCTACAAACAAGAACAGTGAAAACACTGACAACTTTACAGCACTGTGTGCTTTGTATCAACAACTTTACAGTACTGTATGCTTTGTATCAACGCTTTACTTTTGGTACAAATTAGATGCATGCTTTCTCTTGTGCTTATGGTACAAATTTCTACAAATTTCTGCTGTTTGAGTTCTGGATCAAAGATCATCGCGGGGACTATCAATAATGCACAGAACACAAAGGTCAGTTAGAGGCCGAATGAGGTGTTTACATGCAAGAGTAAATCTATCCCCAACCACATTAACTTAGTGTGTTAGTCCCACTTTGAGAAATTTAACTTAGTACGATTTCAGTTGTACTAACATGTTTACATTTATTTTTAAAGTTCAGTTTTCGTCTTACTGACACAAAAAATCAACTTTTTCCAACATCATGTAAACATACTGACTGAGAGTGTGTCAGTGGGGCAGAGCTTAGATTTAGCAGGTGCTACTGATTGGAGCAAAGTAAAGGTGGTAAAACTGGGAGTGAAGCAGTGGCGTGCAGTTTCAGCTGCAGTTTGTCAGTAAATAAATCCTGCAGATCCTCAAAACCAAAGCCAAGTTGTCTTGCCAGCTACTAAGTAAAATTAATGGGGTTAGCTCCAAATATAGCAGCAATTTTCTCAATATTAAAAATCGTTTAGTAGGAAACAAAGTCT
>JAQFJA010000021.1:1504085-1514135 GCA_029874485.1 Naso brachycentron
GGTGACAAAATATTTAGTTGTCCACTCTTGATTAAAAACACGACATTCAGCATCAACCTTTCTCTTTTTAGCAGCGTTAGCGTTCATTCTGACTTTTTTCCCCTTCTTTTTCAAAGCAGCGAGCAAGAGTCAGTGAGCGGCATAATCCAATCTAAGATGGTGCCCTCTAGTGGAATTGATTGAAATAGCAGTAGAAACTCATTGCAGTTATTTGCCTGCAGATTGCATGTTGCTGCCTTTTATTGTGTGTTTTTCTTCTTTGAGGACGTTGTGGGCCGGACTGAGTCGGTCGGCCGGCCAGACCGGGCCCGCGGGCCGTAAGTTGCCCACGTGTGTGATATGATATCACGATACACTGCGATATGATGCATATTGCAATATATTGCAGTTATCCTAGAAAATGTAAAAACACAGCTGAAATGCAAGTTACTGTATACAATCTGGGTAATCTTAATACATTATATCTCATTATATTGATAATCTAACTGACAAACTGAGTCTAAACAATTTAATTCAAACTTACTTTCCCATGTATTTGTATGGTATTGGAAAATTACCAAACACACTGACGTAGCTGACGAAACATCAAAATGAAAAATGAAATTGCACTGCACTCTTTCACTATAACTGGACACACTGAAACAGTGGACACAAAAATTTCAAGTATGAAAATAAAGTGCCTAAGTGTTCTTTTGTGCCACTGAATTTTAAGGCTGGGTTTTGGCAAGGACTTCACAATACGATACCTATCACGATACATGGGTCAGGATACAATACAGATATCACGAAAAAAGATTTTTAGGTTTATAATTTAGAAACCCACATATATTTCTGCTTGAATGGTTCATGGTAAAACAAAGCTTTTCCTTTGTCTCTGCTGAAAATTCACCAGTGTTTCAGCATCCAATTTCAGCTTTTCTGTTTTAACTTAATGTTATTAACGGCAGTATGAACATTAATAGTGGGAGCACTCAGGCAGAGGTCAGCGAGAGCAGGGATGAACTCAAGCAAATCTGGGATTTAGCCACCAGACAGACGTAAGGGTAATCCACAGGGCGATTCACAAATCTAATTATTGAATCTAATTATATTCCCCCTAGAAGAAGACATTGTGAGCTCGTGTCAAAACACCATTGTGGGCAAGTTTAAGAGAGGGTAAGTGGGACAGGAAGCACTGTTAGTGTTGTCTTTGCTTACTGAACAGATTCACTAGTTGGCTCATTTCGGATGTGGACTCTTCCATTAGCATGGTTGGTTTCATTTTCCCAGTAATTTTTCTAAGCACAAGTTTAATGTTTTCAATAGTTCATATGCAGAAGGTGTTGTTTTCAGAAGACTGTCCTCCCATCAGCTCTCTCAGCAGGTTCACCAAAACGTTTTCATGTTATTATAATGCGACAACTCCCCCCACTGAGGCTTGGGGAGGACGGACGAAGAGCAATTGTTACCAGGACTCGAAGGTATTTTAGTGTTTAGAGCCATCCACCAAACAGACAAAAAGGGAACTGATCTGAAAAGTTGAAATAATTTAAACAGGTGGTCATGACATAAACCTAATTATTAAAACACAAACAACTACAAAAACATTTGAAATAAGAATACTAAACAGGGAAAACACTTGTAGACCCAGAAACCCCTGGATTTGTCCCTCCGACAGTAACACTTGATCCATTATTAATTTAATCCCATCATACAGTCAGAGGGAAGATGTGCAAAATCTGAAAGAACAAAGAACTGCATTATTTTCATTAGCATTAAACAAAGTCTGACAAGTTGGAAGGTTGTCCAGGGGGACAGTTAAATCCAAATTAAGACCAAAGGTTTGTTTTTTGTTTTTTGGGGGTTTTTTTGCCCCAAGCGACATTAACTGTGCCCAGAAATTATACAACCTAGATGACTGAAATGAACCTTAAGAATTTTTGAGGTTTGGTCCTTTAGATGATATGTTAGACATGTTATTGTCAACTCACAGTATTGTTTTTATTTGTCATCATCTCCTCTCATTGACCTATTTTACGTTATTTCCAGTAGACTTTACCAGAAAACAGGTGAGATCTGGCAGTTTTCATAGTATTTAATCAATAGTTGTTTTTTATTGTTAGTCTTGCTTTTTTATTCTTTGTATTCTAAGAAGTTTTAAGTCAAAGCTGTAACCTTTTTTTGTGTATAGTCACTGTGGTTACAGGCACAGGCATGGTGTACTTCACAAACAGACTGATTTCTGCTCAGCTGCTAAAAACTTGTGATGAGTGTAACTCGGCACAAAGGATGAGTTTTCAACAAAAACGTTGCTCAACACTTTCATGTTGAGCTAAATTTGTTATGTTATCAATACAATTTTTCAAACAATTTGATTGGATATTGTTACTGCAATGCCGTGAAGAATGTAGTTTTCCTTCCACACTGATTCTGAGCTGTTATCAGCATGTCAGCAGCAGCTGAGAGGCTGAGAGGATGGCATCCGGACAAACAGCCTTAGACAGACATTTACTGAACAGAAATAGTTTTTTCTTTTTGTTGGCTACACAAGAAGAACTCAGCGGTGTTAATTTATTGATTCATCAACTTATTTCCCCACCCACCATAGTAAGTGAATGTGCCTACTGTACAGTGACAAAGACAAACTGACTGCGAGCCTTAATCAGTCGTTGTAGATACAATCAAAAAGTTTAAAACACTAATAGGGCCTGATTTACTAAGATCCCAAATACACAGAATTATATTGCACGTGCACCCTAACATATTGCACATTTTCTTGTATGTTTTGTAAGTGATCTACTGAAAATAACTGTGTGACCAACGACAGGTGCAAACATGGTGGAAGGGGCAGTATTTAAATGACAGTTTAGCGTGTTTCAATGGTTTCTGCCACGGAGAGTTCAGAGGATGACCAGTGCAAATGTAAAATAAAATGGAGGAAGGAGAGGAGAGCACTAGAGGAGAGACACACAAACTGCAAAAAAGAAAAGTGTAATAGGAAGACAAATATGGATTTAATTTTCTTTAGGCCATAGTGGCTGTGAATGTTGCGTTTCATTTGACTATACAGCATAACAAGAGTTCATGTGCAAAAACAGACCATTCTCAAAAGAAAGGAAATTGAAATGAAAATTACATTATGATGAGTTTAGATAACGAGAATACATATTATAAAATAAATTGTATTTATCTTAAATCATGTTTTTTGTTCATTTGGAGAGGAATGATTTTACAAAGCATAAATTACCCTAGAGACTCCAGAGAGCAGCCTGGAGCGTCTCATACGAGGCTCCAAATCAGCCCTCATCCAAGAGCTCCAAAATGTATCGCTGGAAAGACGATATGGATTTACTTTCTTTCTATCAAAAATGTTGCCACGAGTGGTAAAAATGTTTTCTCAATGCATTCTTTAATGTCACCTATGCCTCCAATTCTCTCCAATCACAGCAGCTGTCTCAGCGCAACGCTGGACAGATTAACACCTCTTTTTTAAACGTAAGAAAAGAAAGACACAATCCTCAGTGCGCACCCATAGTAGATCAGTTTGCACATTGGTTTGCAGGTGATATCAAGTTTGCATGTTTTTACACGTGCAAACCTTTAGTAAATCAGGCCCATAGAGCACTATGTTTGTGTCATTTTTAAACATTTGTCTGTTTAGATTATGCTTAACTAAATGCGATAGAAGTAGAGTCAAAATGGAAAATAAAAGCAGGGGTTTATGGTTACCCAGGAGTCGACTCCAATGAAATGAAAATGCTGCGCAACTTTCATTTCTGTTAAACGACACTTATCAAAAGTGTTTTGCACCCTACTATAAATCAACCTTAAAGCTGACTCCTTAGAATATCCAGTTGTTTCCTCCCAAACTCTGACTGTTATATCAGTTTAGCTTTTTATAAATGCTGTGATATGCCGGCTGCATGTTTTTAGAGTTAATTTTAGTCTATAGGACTGTTCTTTTGTTGCTCTAAAGAAGAGACGTTGGATAGTTTTAACTTGCCTTTTTCACACGGGTCGCCATTGTTATTCCAAAACGAGGCTCGGCGGCTGCAGCAGAGATGTTTTCTTAGCAGTGCGGCAGCGCCTGAGGCATCACTTTGTTCACTTGCGACAGATTTGAGAATTGACTAGCAAACGTTACGAAAATCTTACTCCGATAGGACCCCCTCCTCTCAGGAAATGTCTCTGCTGCGCCTGCCCAGCCGAGAATCATTTCGGAAATAAGATGCGGACTCATGGGAAAAAGGCAAATCAGTTTCAGAACAAGATATATTTTTTTGCGGTGTCAGGTTCCAGTGTAACTGATCAGGGAAGACAATGTTCGATCCTGTCAATGCATGCAGGTTGTGGAAAAAGCATTAAAAATGTGTTTGGGTAATTTATCTGTCTGATGTTGACATTTAGATGATATTCACTGACAAAAAATGTAACCATGTAATCACAGCATCATAGTTTTCAATGCTTGCTTTTTATTTCAAAAAACCCTTGTCAAGTATTTTTTATCTGAGTTTTTCTTTTTGAAATTACCTCTGAAATCAGCAGCTCCACATTCAAATGAAACAGACCAATCACAGAATAAATGAATATATTTCCTTTATATAACAAAAAAATCACATTTTCTTTGCGTGATCCAGTTTGTCTAAACATGGATGTGGTTAAATATGGTTCGTTGTGAAACTCAGAACTCTGTGGCGATCCTTTGATGCTGTGACTCTCCAGCAGGAACTCCTGGAAACAAAATGTGACTCATACCAGTATGACACATGATCTGAGTGTCTGCGGGTCTGTGGCTGTTGTTCAACAGCAATGGCCAGCAGTGAGGCATGATGATGATTTTGTCAGTCACTAGTTGGTAACAGCTGATAACAGTGACAGGGTAATAGCGAGTGACAGGAAATGTTGACGTATCTCTCACTCTGATGTGCCACTGCACTAATGAGAGGTTGGCTCAAATAATCTGAAATGACCAGACTGAACCATTTAATTCTCAAGTGGACATGGGAGAGAGAGCAAGTCAAAGGCTGCTACTGGGACTAAAACGTGTTCTGTGTGTATTCAAATCCCATCCGTGATGCTGTGGTACCTCATGTCATCTGAGCCTGGTTCTCAATGGCTGTAGTCTGTGGGAGTTTGCATGTTCTCACTGTGCTCCGCAGGGGTTTCCTCCTCCCCACTGATAACAACCCAAAAACACGCAGAAGATTGTCACCAGACCAATGACAACATCAAGGAAGACGTTCCCCGGGTGCACGTCGGCTGGCCGCCGCTCCTGGCCTTACCCAGGGAGGGACAAACCAGGATGGGTTAAACGCTGAGGATAAATCTCACATTGTACCGTGTGCAAGTGACAAAAATAAAGATGGGGTTCGTCCATCCATATTTTAACAGAATCCTACCCACTGCATTATGAGCAACAGTAACTAAAAGATATTTTTGGGGTTGTTTCAGAATGCAGAGCTGTGAAGTACTAAAGAATAATAATCATGTGCTGTATTTAAAAGCTAAATGACATGCTGGCGCTCCCTTTTTATCTGAGCAACAAAAATTAATTCAGAGTCAAACATTTAGTGTGAGTCAGTTTAAAATTCAAAGTCAAGCATCAAAGGTCTTTTGAAAATGTATCAGCAGATTTGGGTGGAGCAAACATCCTCAGACTTGCCTTCACTTAAAAACTTTTGTGACATCCAGAACTCCTTACAAACAAGATAGAGGTTGAGAGATGCCAGGCCACCGGGGTCGTTCCGCTTCACGAGTAGATACAGCTGTGTATGGTCTGCATATCAATGAAATGATGCCTACTCTTTATATTATAGAACCAAGTGGAGGTATATACACTGAAAAGAATAAGAGTCAAAGATTAAGCCCGGGACACAGAGGTAAATAGGTGGTAGAGGAACTCCTGTTTGATTGACCATGTTTGAATAGAGAGAGAGGATTTGTGCCAGTGAAGTTAGGCCAATTATAAAATCCAGCTTTGAGAAAATAAAGGTGTATGTTATCAACCTACCCTTAAAATGTTTTGGTTCCCAACCAGGGGGAGCTTCAAGCTTTCAGAAAAATACTTTTTTACATCACTTTCAATTTCTGTGTAAATGTTATCAATTTCAATTTCAATTTCTGTGCAAAATTCAATAAAGAGAGTTTGGGAATAAAATCATCATTTTAGGAAGAATAATTTTGATTTTCTATGATTCCAGATTCAGTAATTTTGCATTTTCTTGCCCTACTCATTAGTTGTACCTCTTCAGGTTTGCTGCTTCTTTTTTATGTGAAAATAAAGTAAATCTGTTCAGGTTTGGGGGGAAAATGACTTGGATTACGACAAGGAAATTATTCAAGCTGTTTCTATCTATCTGTCTATCTATCTATCTGTCTGTCTGTCTCCTAACTTTACCAATTGGTTGATAAACGACGATCCAATTAAATGACAATGATTAGTTTTTGCAGACATATATATATATATATGTATAAATTTATTTATTTATTTATTCATTTATTTTTTCTGTTATTATTCTCTGCTGTGAGATTGCTCCTCTTGTTGCTCTCTCCTTCTCTTTTTCCTGCTTAAGTATTTTTGGGGAGTTGAGTATAAGCCTATCAAAATAAGCATGTGTATTCAGTCAGTAGCCTACAACTGCAAATACAGCATTTTCCAGACAATCAATATTGTCTATATCATTCTACCATTTATGTTTATTTCATAATTTGTTTTGGCAGGTTTTCAATTGGTTTAGTGTTTTTCTACAGCTGTTAGTTTATTGGTGCATGGTTTCCTACAACGCCGTTCTTTAATGTTTTCTCCTTTAAGATGTATTTTTAACATGGCCGATGGAATTCATCCTGCCTGGTCCATCATCTCTCCCCTGAAAGGCTCTCGTGGATAAAAAGTCTCACATTCCCATGTGTCTTTAAAGGCTGCTGTGGTGGGGGTGAACTCCTGGCTGTGGAGTTCCCTCCAAGGCCGCTAGGCGCGTCTCTGCTCCATGAAAGCTGCTCAGAGAAACCGAGGGCTGGAGGAGAGGAAGAGAAGGAGGGGGGAGGAGAGGAGAGGAGGAGAGAGCAGAGAGAGAGGACGGTGTTTTATCAGCCAAGTGCAGCCTGAATCGTGAGGAGCGGACGATGGGGGGAAAAATCCCACTCTTGTTTCTTTTTCTCCAACATCACCGTCATTAACATGTAGACCGGTTCGCTACAACAGACCCGGAGCGTTGTGGCATTTGCTGTCTAGGAGAGTATAATTCTAATTATAGTTGTGAATAAAATCACATTTTGGATTTACAGCGGACTTGTTTTTGGACTAAAAGGGTTTCCTTAAATTGTTTCCGCGCGTGTGTAAATGTTGGACCTTATTTAACCTGAGTTTCTACCCTCTGGAGTGAAAAGTGCGCCAGTCTTATTTCCCAGGCTTATTTCCAACGCTTGAGCGTCGGGATTTTTTGGGGGCTATGTGGCTTTGGAAAGGAATGCACCTTATCCTAGCGGGACATAACGCACAGAGGAATACTGTCTGAGGTGGAAAAAAGCAGCGGATGGGATCCTTCCTTAACGGTAAATACACATTCAGACTTTCATCCTGCAAGCTTCATTTGACAGTAAGAAACAGTGCTGTGAGCTTTGACACTCCACAAAATCGAGCAACTACGATGCAGTGGGCTGATCTTAGTTCATGATTTACTCGGCAGAATGATGTGATGATGGTGGAGGACAAGTTCAAGTGGATGTTGAGATAATGAATGCCTTGTTCTCGACATGATGCTGTTTCTGCTCAGTGGAAGGGGTTAGTGATGAGAGATACTGTGCATCGGAGAGGCTGTTGAAAACGTCCCCGTGCAAAGCAGAAAGCTGCGTCTCCTTCGCTTCTGTCTGCCACTTTGGGCTCTCTCACTCTGTTCCAAGCGCATGGACGCACAGAGCTGCGCACTCTCTCGGAACCAGCTGCGCCAAATAGTCAGATTCGAAAATACGGCTTTGGATGAAATGGCTGAGTGGTACATTTGTTGTCAGAAATATCACAGTGTGGAAAAGTGTGACAAATATCAGCAAATTCAACATCAGTCTGTCGTTTGCCACCTGCAGCCTGTGACTGCGCGTCTAAATCTTCTGTTTTAACTGTCACTGCTCAGAATGATCTTCAGTTAAAGGACAGAAAAAAATCGATTTCACTCTATCTTAATAGAAATGAACAATCAGAATTCAAATATTTTGTTAATATTGATGCTTTTATTTAATAATGCCATTGAATCAAATGAACACAAACCTCCCAGGCTGATTGCAGGGGTCAGGATGGAGGGGTCTGAGAAGAGTGTGTGTGTGTGTGTGTGTGTGTGTGTGTGTTTGTGGTGCGTGTGCGCGCGCATGGTGAATGGAGTCTCTCTATCCTCTGTCCGATCCAGGAGGAGGAGGAGGAGGAGGAGGAGGAAAGTTGTGCCGTCATTTGCTGCGGGGGCACCATCACCATATAAAAGTGGATGAATGCGGTATTTGTGTGCGTGTGCGCTCCACGGACTTGTCACACCAAAAATGAAGTAGAAAGAGCCTTTGGGTGCTGCGATGGTACCCTAGCCGAATGACATTACCCCATCATCCCTCACACTCACAGGTACAGCGCGGACGAGGCTTTGATGGGGTGAGGAGTAGCTCACTTACAGAGATGTTAGTCATGGCTTCAACTATGTGGGCATTTAAAAACTGCCTTACAGATGATCTTAATCAAGCTTGAGTGATCATGCATATTTTTTCTGTTTCATGAACTCTACTGTCAGGCAGCACAGCAGACGAAAATGTTAATGTGATCTTATGTGTTCAGACTTACTAAAATATAATCAGGGGTGATGCAAGGGAGTCTGGGTCTCCTGGACTACATGTGACAACCTCCCACCATCTCTGTGTTTAATCACACTAACGTGTAAGAGCATGTAGGAGCAAACCTCAGACAAAATGACACATTGACTCAAATGACTCCGATATGTAATTATTGACTAGGAATAAAAACAGCCATCAAATATCTACTTGTACTGCAAGACATTTTTCTGTTCCGGTTCAATGTCTGTTACATGTGACATTTGTGTTATATGTAAAGCACAATTACACGCAATGTCTCAATTGCTAGGTTAATTGTAACTAAGGATGTTCTTTATTGAGATGCTGAGAAAATGTTTATCAGCATTACCTTTCATTTGATGAACTAAACAGTTAACTGCCGGAGATCACGTGGCAATTCCAGGCATTAGATTACACAATCTGCTTGTGACCTTTAATGAAGTTCTCCGACCCCCCACCTCCATTTCTTGCTCCGTTATTGTGCTCTCATCACATGGCGGTAGAGGCTGCCTCCATGCTGTTTCCTCAGGAGGGTGGGGGGCTCCGGCAGTTCACACCACTCAGTCCCACGGGCTCTGATCTACATAGCTCAGCCCTCAAGGAAAACATCTACTCACCACTCATCACTGTCTGCGTCTTTCCTCCCTTCACAGATTGCTCTCCTGGTTTACTCACATCCACCTCTCCTCTCGCCTTCTCTGCCATTTCTGCACATAGGAGGGAGCTAGTTCGTAAATTATAGATCCCTTGTTGACTCCTGCTGTGGTCCTGTTGTTCCCAGAAAAAGTGGCCACCTCAGTCTCTTGTTAGCTTTTTTTTCTTTTGTCTTGAAGGGTTGTATGTGAAGCTGGCTGTTTCACTTTTGTGTTCTCAACACCAATAATAAAGGACCAGTTGGTTTAGAATAAACCCACAAAGGGTAGACATAATATAACAAGCCACCGTGACACTGAGTACTTTATTTCTGACTTTCAATCCAAAAAGTACGTCCAAGTTCATTGGTTTCCTTCTTTCAAGAACATGGCGTGTGAACATGGGCTTAAACTTTGTCACAGTCTCCTTCCCATTCAGGTGTTCATCACCTTGCCTACCGTTAGATGTTGCTTAAATGACTGAAGCTGTGGTAAAGGGGGTATGTCTCACCATATTGGTACGTACTGGCGTTTGGCACACTACTTGCATGCATGGCGGTAAATTCATAGCACAACGCATGTTGTAACGTTCACATGATCATGTGGCATTTACAGA
>JAQFJA010000021.1:1529778-1539796 GCA_029874485.1 Naso brachycentron
TTGGTAAAATCCTACTGACTAACCATTTAAAGTAAAGATATTTTTCTCGTCTTCATGTGAATGCTGATTGTTGATTTGTGTCTGTGTTTCAGGGGACAGATTTTGGACTGGACCAATGGACTCCTAACAACCACTTCAGTGCTACTCCTGTTTCCACTGCTGCATACACAGTCTGCTTACCTCCAAATGATGGAAACCCTCCTCACTGATTGGCATGTCCACCTTTTGAGAAGTGGAGCTTAAAGATGATATCTTTCCAGTTTTCTTCGTCATCGCAGTTGGTTTTGAGAGGAACTTTTTGAGGAATATTTTTCATATTGTAAGGAATATTTCTCAAATTTCCCTTCACTAAGCTGGAGGAAACCGATGGCTGCTACATACCAACTGGATGGTTTGCATTGCCTGGATTTTCAAACGGATCACTAGCTCTACGACTCTCATCTGCTGCGGACTTACCGTCTTGCCCGTGAGTGAATGTGGTTTTAGTGTGATTGCGTGCTTGTGTTGCATCTGCATGGTGTACATGAAAGATAAAAAATAAGGAGTTTCCTGAAAGGATAAGAGAGGACGCAAAGTTGAAGTTGAAAACAAGGAGTGGCAGCTATGAGGCACCATTCAAGGACTGGGTGTCGGCTCCTTCAGACTGCCAAGAGCGGGAGGAGGATCATGGGATATGTAGGGCTGGAAGATTCCTTAAGCACCAGCCGGTGGGTGCCCTCTTTGGTGTGGCTTTGCCTGCTCCTGCTGCAGACATTTCCAGTTGCTGCTGCTCAGAAACTTGATGAGAACGACCCAGTGGTCACCACCACCAACGGCAAGCTGCGGGGCATTAAGAAGGAGCTCAACAATGAGATCTTGGGTCCTGTTGTGCAGTTTCTGGGTGTCCCATATGCAGCCCCACCCACTGGGGAGCGACGCTTTCAGCCACCCGAGCCGCCAACATCATGGCCAGACATCCGCAACGCAACACACTTTGCCCCGGTTTGCCCTCAGAGCATCGTGGAGGGCCGCCTGCCAGATGTGATGCTGCCGGTGTGGTTCACCAACAGCATTGACGTGGTGTCCACATACGTCCAGGACCAGAGCGAGGACTGCCTCTATCTCAACATCTATGTTCCCACTGAGGATGGTGAGTTAGCCTGCAGGCTCAGGGCAGGATGACTGTGGGGCAGTGGGGGAGGGACGGGTAACGAATCCACAACCTTCTGATAGAGACGAGAGTTTGTTGTTGGGATGTGTTTTTTATCTATGTTAGAGTGAATTTCTGTCTCCGTCACTGTCTGTCTATCAGTAGAGTGAAAGCATGACATTGTGCATGTTTAATATGCATGACAGTGCTTAAAGTACAGTGTGGAAGTGTGGTTGTGAAAGAGAGAACAGGATGCATGCATTGTGAGACTGTGTGTGTGTGTGTGTGTGTGTGTGTGTGTCATCAAAGTGATCCTCTTCATTCCACTTTATAGCTGCCTAAATCTTTTTCCTTTAAATTTCAACCCTTTTAAATTTCCTCCTCCTTGTTGATCTTCTGACTCCTCCTATTATTTCCTGCTCCTCTTCCTTCTCATTGCCTTATTTGGATCTGTAGACACCCCCCCCCCATGTCTATAGCTCATCATAGCCTATTGTGCTCCGATACAATGGCTACAGTTCATTAAACAAGACAGTCGTTGTGAAGATCATCGCTAATTGATTTGGCAGACTGGCTGAATGACTGACTGGCCGACTGGTAGACTGAATACTGCACTGATTGAGCTGGTGTGATTCATTCTTTCTCTCTCTCTTTACTTCTCCCTTTCCCTTCTCTTCCCTTTTTTCAGTCAATCAGCTTTTGTGAGTGAGTGTGTGTGTGTGTGTGTGTGTGTGTGTGTGTGTGTGCATGCCAGCTCCTGTGTGCATTGCGCGTCCAGGGGCTCCATGTTATTCTTTAGTCTTTTATTCATTTTACAGTCAAAAGAATATCCAAGGAATGTGCCAGGAAACCGGGCAAGAAAATTTGTAGACAAGGAGGTATGTATGATCTGAACGCAACCTATACAATGCAACAGAAGAAAAGAACCAACGTGGAAATATGAAGAAAAGAGAAGAATTATGTGGTACAGCAGATAGCAATTGTGAGATCAAGGTCTACAAATTATTCAGGTCTCGACTCAGGGAACCTGCAGGTTTTCAGAATGCTAAATTTAAGAGACAGGACCTTTTGAATCACTACCTAGAAGCAAATTTAAGGCCAATTTTATGAAACAAAGTAGGAAAAAATCAAGCCGTCAGAACCATTCTTCCTCTGACTCTGAATGTACAAGAGAGCTTAGCAGGAGAGACTTCTCAGATTTGTCAGACTTGGTAGGGAGTACTTGATATCCTGCAGGAAATAGCAGTAAGATATTTGCAACTAAAACCCTGAATTAGCCATGTAATTTGTAGACCTTGTGATTGCGAGATAATGGTGAGGTAGGGTTGCACCACACTCACTGGATCATTGATGTGTGCTCCATTGGTGAGCAAGGTTGGCAGATTTGATTGGCTGCCAGATCAGGGGTCAAAAGGCGTGTAGTAATGATGTTTAATGTGTGTGGAGATAGCAGCCTATTAGATGAGGCCCACTGTCACAAACACACATACACACACTTACAGTGATGTAGTTGTAGGCAGTGTTAAACAAGATGAGCTCAGACCGGACCTTGACTGTGTAATCTCCATTAAAAGAAAGCAGAGCTGTGTTCAGGTTGGCCCGGCCTACTGTATCAAGCACTGTTTCATCAAGATAATGCCCTCCTCCTCCTCTCTGTCTTCCTCTCCCTGTCTCTCAGCCTGTCCCTCCCTGGATGTGTGCACACTCTTGTGTGTATATGTTTGTGTGCGCATGTGTTTAGGTGTTTATGTGTGTGAGAGAGAGAGAGGGATAGTGACTGATGCTGACAGTGTCCTTGATAAGGTCTGGGTGTTAATGTCATTGTCTTGGTAGCAGCTTGCATTATCACTAAGGATGTATTCCTTGTTCTCTTCTATACAGAAACATTTAAACTCGCTGCTCTTTTTGTCCTTTTTTCTCTCCTCTCCCCGTACATGTCGTGCACACAGATATACAGAGGAAAAATGCATTTAAACTAGGAGATTATAGAGGCTTACATATCAGTCACACAGCATGAAGAATCATTATAAAACCAAGGCCCAGACAATCTGTTGTGGATTTTTTTTTTCATTCTATAGAAAAAGGAGATTAGGTTTAGGAGGGGGAAAAAAAATATTTTGCATTCAAAAGAAAAAGCAAGATGGCCGATCTGTGGCGTTGTTACAGTCAAAGCTTCTTTTGTTGGGTTTGATTTTTGGCTTTGGTTCAGTACATGCTGGCTCTACATGGAGCAGAAAACAATGTATTATTGTGAAATGACAGGGAACCACTCAACTTTATCTCACAAGCATGCATTTAATTAGGCAAAGCTCAATACAGTTGGTCTGCTTTACCATACAATAGTCATAGGTAATTAAAGTGTACATAAATTAAATTAAGATTAATGCAAGGCAACTATGAATATTTTTATGGTAATATAAAATGAAAAATAATTCCTGCATGTTTCTCTAAAAGAAATAATGCACTAATCATTTGTATAATGTGATTCAGTGCTACAGATAAGCTTTTATCAAGGCTTTTAAAAAACTGCTCTGGCAGAAGACTCATTCTGGCTTATTTGTGCACAAATATAAGCTCAATACTACGAGGCCTTGCAAGTTGGTTAACTGTTGCTTGTTGTGGCCTTGGACAGAGGTGATCACATATCTTCAGAGATATGTTTTTGAATTTAAGGAACAATCAGTGTTAGAAAAGGTTAGTCTTACCATTTCAGTTGCAACTGCTGCTTTTTCGTAAATTGTCAGCACAGGTGGAGTGCTGCCTAAAGTCAATGGGAACAACACACTGTTCTGCTTTTGTTACAGTGACAAAATAAAATATTCTCATAAAATATTCTTTATAAACATTCTTTATACTTTTGAAGGTCCAATTATCACTAAATTATATGTAAGGGGAGAGAGCCAATAAAAACTAATGCAGTGGTCAAAGCTGTTATATTAACATTTACAATGTGTTGATTGATTTACAATGTCAACTCAAGCATTGAATCAATGCAAGATAACATTCTACCTACTGACATGTAACCACTATTTACCTTTTTTATTAACCTGTAGCAAAGACCTTTCCCTTACTGCAGTCAAGTTTTTCAGTTTTGAACCAAGCAAATACTGCCTAACTCTCTTAATTCTACTTTGTCAATATTACAATCTTGCAAAGCATTTTTTGAATGCTATTGTAGAAAAAGGTCATTTAAAAAAATGTAGGCACTGGACTTAAAATTTACAAAAAAAATATCAAGATGAAGATTTTTTTTCTTAATCACCAACAAAATCTTTAGTCATCTATGTTATTTTTTGCTGGGTGTGAGGGTTGTTTGTGTTGGGTATGAAGTCTATACTATACTTCTGTATTAATGCTGGCTGTAATTTTCCATCTAAGTCCTTACTTTTTAAAATACATATCTCCAGCCAAGCAATATAATGTGCCACAAAGATTTTATCATGATTATCCAGTATCATGAAAGGTTTATCATGTTAACATGCTCAATAAAAATTTAACAAAATGTGATGGAGTTATTGCACTTGAACTTTGATGGAAAGGAGGGGTGTCCCTCGAAAATACTTGCGTCTTATAGACACTAAAGCCCCTTTCACACATGCACTGTGATCCTGGGAGCTGTATGTCTGAACACAAATGTCAGGATTATTCAACCCAGACTTCACCCTGTCAGTCCCCTTAGTCCTAAGTCCAGGTGAGCCTCATGAGTAAACAGAGTAGACAGTTGTCCGGAGCGGGGGGTTGGCATATCGATTACGTTTATATCGACCACTTCAGTTAAAGCACTGGAATTTTACTTTTGTTGACTCATCACTTCTATTTATCTCTTCTCCCTTTTCTGTTCATGTGTTTCCCTCTGGAGAGACAATAATCAGCGTAAAACAGACGAGAGACGGAGCAAAGTGAAATGTGTCTGTTCTCAGGTTGCTGGGGAGATTCTGGTTCGACTCTGTCTAAATCCAAACGCAGGCTTGCTAGACAAAAGCTGCATATCCATATTGAAAAGATCATAGTTAGGGAATGTCGAACTTGGTTGTGCTTGAGCAAATAAGGAATAAGACGAGAAACCCAGACAGAGCTGTTGCTCATTAGCGAAGGTAAGAGAACAAACTTGGGTGCGTTTGTTGTGCTGCTGGCTGTAACAGTACAGAATGACGCTTTGGACGGTTGGATGTGTGCGGCTTAGACATAACACAGGCTGCATTTTTTAAGATTTCCAGCACAGTGTTTAGTTTTTAGCTGTCTGTGTGTGTGTATGCAGATTAGCCCTAGTGTGGTGTATGCGTGCCATCTGCAATTGTGCATTTGTGCCACGCTATATTGTGTAGGGTTGGGTGATGTGACAACAAATCCATTGGCATTGTCACACCACATATGGCCAACAGGCGATATATTCACGTGAGAAACATAATTTCCGATTAAATCACTCTGCAGCTCTTGCATAAATGTAGCAATAGAGCAGAAGGGAAGTCATTGGTCACACTACCACTCTTGGTCATGATGTAGAAATAAAAGAGATGATTTTAAACTACACAAGAACACATGAACTTAACTAAACACATTATGAGCTCTAAATCAATGAGAACACATTAGATTCAACATAAATGAACACACGCAAAGAACTCTGGGAAAAAAACGCATCCACATCACCCAACATGCTATAAGATTATTATCAGCTGATAGCTGCAGCTGTCAGCTAATGAAGTAACATTAACGTTACACGGACACCGGATGAAATGACAGAATGTTTACCAAGACGTAACATTCGAGTTACACAAGTGTCTGACATGGAGCTGCTGTGGGCAGTTGAAGAGGAACCGCGCGAGGACACCGAGAATTTTTAGCACTTCGGAGAGCTGCTGTCCATCTTAGCTCCTGTTAAGAGAATCTCCGGGAGTTACTAAAGGAAACTGAAGAGGAAATAACTTAACCCTACCGATGGAGAAGCTGGAGGCGGACATCGTAAAATATACCATCGTACAATGAGGATGATTTACGAGAGCATGTGACAGTCCGAAGGGGAGAGCGCACTGTTTGTAACGTGAGTAATGTTGAACATTTACGCACATTACACTGTAACTAACATGCCGAGCCGCTCTCTGGAGTAACATTAACCCATGGCAGCATCGCGCATGCTTTGTATTTTTGATTAGGCTATTTGTAGAGTTTAAATCTCGAAGAGACATACCATTACAACTGCAAAATAAAAATACAAAAAATACATATAAAACAATATTAACAAGAAATCTTGGCCAGTAAAAACAAGACATCGTCAACAGCTCATCCAGTCGTTGAATGGCCATATGTTCGCCCTATCGCCTGAGCCTAATATTGTGTGTGTGTGGGCATGCTCCTCGCCCAACCCACGCAGACTATTTCCAACATGTGTGAACACGTCACACATGGACAGTCTCCTGATTTCTGCTGAATGTGTGAACAGGTAGAGCCGCACGCTATCCAGATTAGATTTTCGGGATTTGTCCGAAGTTCATGTGTGAACAAATAAAAGCTGCAACCACATAAAGTGTTTTGAAGTTTTACTTAACAGAGAAAAATTCAGTAGTCTTTAAAGTAGTAACCCAGTAGCACAAAGTGTTGTCAGTGTTATATTGTGCGTGTTGACTGGTGAGTGACTGGTAAATAGAGAGAGAGAAATAGATTATCAGTAACTGTGATTGAAACTGAAATCATTCATGATTGATCAAATTAACTGTGTTCTCACCCTTTAAGGGTAGCACACTCAGTCAAATTACTGCTACAGATTTGTGATGAAGAGTGTACAGTGTAGAGCTGATGTGATGCGTAAGCAGAAGAAGCTTTGTCCAAAGGGAAACTGGTGTCCTTGAGCTACGGGTGCTGAATCATCA
The DNA here is from genome assembly GCA_029874485.1 of Naso brachycentron. Classification (NCBI taxonomy): domain Eukaryota; kingdom Metazoa; phylum Chordata; class Actinopteri; order Acanthuriformes; family Acanthuridae; genus Naso; species Naso brachycentron. The sequence continues at coordinate 1,536,772 of JAQFJA010000021.1, forward strand.
TGAGCTTTTTCCCCTCTTACCCTTGTTTGGGTTAAAAGTTTAAAATTGTGCTTACAATGTTCCCAAAGTTTTAAACATTCTGTGATGAATTCTTGAAAAGCCTTGTGTAGACAGAACCTGGTGGATGATCACTTATGATATGGTTCAAAACGTTTTTATTCATCTTAGCTAATTGATAATCGAACCAACATTCATACAATCCTATACCAACATAAGTCTGTGAAGGTTTTGGTGTCTCTCTGCGCAATAATCATGTAAGGCATAATGCTTAACAAGGTGTCAGTTATGTAAGGATTAACGTATAATGAACCATGATTATTGAAAAAACAACTCTGGGCATCATAGCTGTCAGAATCTGTTGCCATTTTCTTCTCCTCTAACCAGTCTCTTAACACGTTCATGGCCCATGCTGTGTTGCTCTTAGTGTTTATTTTGGGTCTGTCCTCTTCAATTTAGTCAATCTGTCTCTCGTCCAGTTGTTTGTACCTTTTTACCTCTCTTACCTTTTCTGCGCTGTTGTTTTGGTTTTTTTTCTTCATCTTTGCCAGGAACGTCATTATTCAGCCATGAATCCAGTGTTTTGTCCTCTCCAAATATATTAAATGTTATATCAGAAAAATACTGCATTTTGCCACTCTGTGTCAGCTGGCAATGTGTGGATTCACTGATTGATGAGTGACTGCTCCTCCAGTCGGCCGTTGCCGTGGTGTCCCCAGCAACGGTATGCTTAACAGAGCAGCGGAGCAGCGGTGGTCTGTGGAAAAATAAACACCACTGACTGTTGGTGATCGACCAATCAGAATCGAATATCCAAGAGAGCCGTGTTCCAACAGGAATTAATGTATGACGTAGAGGCCAGAACCATCTGAAATATCAGAGCAGTTCCTGACTAAGGACGCTTTATTATCCTGTCTTTACCATAGCCACTTTCTTAAGAAATATAAATTCAAATTCATTAATTTGTATTTTTATGAGTTTTGCAATTAAAATTTCAACTCCATTTCCCTGGTAATGCCTGAGGGTTTGACTTGTACCTGGACCAGCCATTGCCATCTTATTGAAGCTGCATTTGGTAACTTTGGGGTAAACATCAATAACTGTTTGTGTTTTATTTGAAAAAGTCATAATACCCAAAGACAGCTATTAATAAGTGACGTGGTTTGAGAGTACTGCGAAATCTCCGTTTTCCCATCATGCCTCTGTATTCAGGATTGATAAAAATCTTATTGCTCCCATTCTATTTGCCCAGTCAGGAACGCCCTCTGTACCGTCTGTCCTGATTGGCCAGTTTATGCCGCACTTCTTGGCGACAGGTGATGTTGATATGAGCTGATTAGCTGTTCGTGCCTTCACTCTGACTCACTTCTGCCGACAACAGAGTGTCTGCAAGCCACACCGTCAGTCGGCTGGAGCTCGCGCTCAGACGGACCAGTTCACTCTGCTGCAACTTTCCCTGCAGTCGTTTCGTCTGAGGTCAAACTGGACTCAAAAGAAAGAGCAACAACAAACAAAATAAAACATGAGCCCGTGCAAACGGCCGCCGCGAAGTTGCTTCCCAATGAGTCTCATACTACAGCTAACATTAGCTTGTTAGCAGTAGTTATCTACTGCAACCTTAAGTTCGAATGTAATGAAAACAATGTTCAGTACTTCAATACATAGGACAGACCTAACCTTAGATGTGACTTGGCAGCTGGAGGTATTAAATAGTCTGCTCAGCAAACTCAGCTGTGAATCCGAAAGCTAACGTTATACTAGCAAGAGTCAAAGTCAATAACACTGCGTTCAGCAGATAAACATAACATATAATCTGAGCCCTGATCCTCTGTAAGAGGATGAGTCACTGAGGGACTACACTGTCATGAATGAGTTATTCTTTTTTTATAGATTCAATTCATTAAATTTATTTTTATATTTATTTCTTGAGTTTATGATGAACAAAGAGAAACAATGTTAAAGGAGGCAGCAGAAAGAGAGCCAGATGTGGGGTAATGTTGTTGAATAAGGATGTAACGGTCTTGTTAATTTTACGTTATCGCGATAGCAAAAGTGCCTCAGTACACTTGTGACGGCATCAAATGATAGATCCTGCAGGGCGCAGGGAACTATAGACGACTCACAGACTTTATTGTCAGTGAATTTTAATGAGACAGAGGACGGCTGCAGTGAAGGAGATCGCATGTGCAAAGCGTTTGAACTTCAGTGTCGGGTTAAACTCGGATGTGTTAAAGAAATAAAGGAATAAGCCGACCTGAGTTTCACTTTCTCTTCAGAGGCAGCGCATCGCTGTGAAGAGAGAGAAAAAAAGAAAAAAACTCCTGTAGTGAGAAACCTGCTGAACTGTGTGTCAAAAACTCATCGTCTCAGCAGAAAAACACAGTCAGCTCACGGAGAACAAAGAAAGATCATCATATAGCTCATGGAATGGCCAAAAAGATGATACTGGTAGAAAATGACAGTTAAAGTAGACGGTTTACTTGTGATTGCAGCGTAAAGAGAAGAGCACGAGTATGAACTGTGTCATTTGTAAATCACTGTTCAATCATTGTTAAATGTTCTATTTTCTGTCTTGACAAAGACATTAAATATGACAGTTATTTGCACATACTTCTAAAGCAATGTAAGTTAAAAAAAAAAAAAAAAATTACAATAATAAACTGCATTTTTTTTTTAAAATACTGCAATAAATACTGTACCGTGGACTTGATACTGAGGTATTATTGTGCCGTGAGTTTTCGTTACCATTACATCCCTATTGTTGAATATTGTGAGACAGACAAAAACAAAATGACACCAGGACACAAAGAGCCAAAGAACGGAGTAGCTGTGAAAGCGAGTGAGGTAGAGTGTAATTGCTGCGGTACACGTCTCTTTGTCCTCATAAGGACTCTTGTACTGTCTTGTGCCATGCTGGCTCAGAGAAGTCTTCTGTGGTTAAAAGTAGTGTTTTTGATGTGTCTGGGATGGAGTACGGTCATTAACTTATCCCATGCTGGGATAGCGGTCTCTGTAATGAGATCAGAGG
>JAQFJA010000021.1:1755900-1770803 GCA_029874485.1 Naso brachycentron
AGCCAAAAAACTATGAAACCAAACCAGTACTTCACTATAAATGTGTTAGGAAATGATTGACACTAATATGTGTTGTTATCTGTTTATGGTTGTCCACTAAATCTTTCAATAAGACCATTGGAAAAAAAAGTTTTAACCCTGAGCCATTGTCCAGATCATGGCCAGTGCCATCTTTGTTTTGAGAGAAATAAAAAATATTTTAAAAATCAAATTATTGGGTCGATCACATTTCTGAAGAAATGTATAAAACATCCAAAGATCAAACAGTCTGGATTTTACTGATGCAAATGTGTAACAACTGATGCATCTTGATTTCTTTCCGAAACTGCATCCATTCACAGCTGCTCTACTGATGCACTCCCATCTTGCCCACGGAGTATTGATACGAATCAGTTAATCTTCCCATCCCTCGTGTTATGGGGTAAATAGGAAAATATCTTGTCGTCATTTTTCTTGGTTAGCAGTATTTTCATTAAAAAAGTTATAAAGTTGTTGAAACCAGAAAACAAATATAATATTTCTCAAAACTTAATTCAGAGTTCCTCCAAAGGATCCTAAATTTCTCACGTTTGTGCAGATTTTAAAATAAAATTAAATGTTGCTGATAAATGAATTTCAGTTCGTAACACTGCAACTAAATGAGGTTTCAAACTAAATCAAAAAGCACTAAATGAAACAAAGAGATGTAGATATTTCTAAGATCATTTTTTTACTTTGTATTTCAAATTGTGGATGAACCAGGATGTGTGGATCCTGTGTTTCTTAATATCCTCAAACCTTCTAGAAGTAATGAGGTACTTTGAAGGGGGAAATGAAACAAATGTGCGAGTGAGCATGGCGTAATTCTATGCATGAGTTCCGTTTGCCACCTTCCTGCGTGTGATATGTGTTTGGTTGTGAAAGTGAGGCGTCTGATTTGACTCCTGATAAATCTTCCCTGTGCTGCAGCATCAGAATGTATTACCAAGCCAACAGCCGGGGCCAAATCCATTTTTATCTGAGTGCAATTGATGTCACTCCAACTTCTCACAAAAGTGCCTCCACTGAGGCATCAGATGTGAGGTTTTTCCTTTTTCTGTGCGCATGCAAGCTTCTGTGTGTTTGCATCCGATTGTCTTTGTGTCAACGTGTGTGTTTCTGAGGCAAAAGGTGAATCGATCTCCAGTAGATGCCTATGGGAGAATTAGGTCTCACAAATGCCCTGAGCTGTCTGTAGAGATATAACCTTGTTACATGGCGGAGCACACACACACTGATCCTGTTTTGACAGTGGTTTTTGGCACAGCTTAACCTTAATCTCATGTCGGTACAGAGAGCGACAGTGAATCGCAGTTTTGACAAGTGGTTGTTCTTGCCAGAATGCTTCACGCGCCTCTCCCTGCAGGCAGGATGAGCGGCCACCTCCGATGTTATCATCACACAGGTCGCAGGCATCCACCAGTCTATCCAATATTACTTCATATAATACCACTAGCTGATGGAGGTTGAAGGACATTCATCAGTCTAACTGTCTTCATAGTCCAAACTTTGTGTCACAGCTGACAGGAGCAAGATGGATCATAGATACTTCATAGAAAAGGAATTAGGATTTTTTCTGAGACCCTCCACTTGTTGAATGTCCTTGTACTTCTCTCATTTTCTTTTCCCGATCCTTGAAACGACGCAAAGCAGCTGTGTTTTGACTTTGTGGGACTGTCTTCTGTCACTCTTTCAATCTAAATCTTTTCTCAGAGATAGATTTCAAAATTCCACTGTTGGTTTATAAAGCACTAAATGGTTTAGGGCCAAAATATATTACTGAACACCCAGACCCCTCAGATCATCTGGGACAGATCTATTCTCCATCCCCAGAGCTAGAATAAGTTAATATTATTTCTTCACTGCACTGTAACTTTTATTGTGGAATTTCATATCTCTTTTATTCTTTTTGAGCTGTTTTTATTTCCTTTTCTCTTGGTTTTCAGTGACTTGTTTTAATATTGTGTGTTTAAATGCCCTTTTTTGTGTGTTTCTTTTGCAGTTTTGAGTCGCCTTGTTGCTGAAATATGCTGTATAAATAAACTTACCTCGCCTTTTGTTGTTGATTTACAACTGGCTGAAATGATACGGCCATCTGATGCATTTGTGTGACCTCCTATTGCAATCTTTGAGAAGGAGGTTTTAAATTTGTCTGGGTACCTAATTAATGTTCAAGTGCAGCTACACAGGAGTGAAGCCACAGTTTTAATAGCTTACATCAAGAATCTCATCCAATAGCTTTGTCTCTGGATGACCGAGTGACTGGACACAGAGCAATAAATGGCATCTGGTTCATGTGATTTCCTGGTTTTGTTGTGTTATGTCTTACTTCTGATGGCTGTCACCCAACTTGCCTGACTTTAGGAAATGATGTAACATTTATTTCAGATTTTGGTGACACAGACTCACCAATTTAAGCATCAAATGCTTCTATAGCTTCACAGTTTGATTTTGTGTGTATGTGGGGGAAGTGGGGGTGCACACAGAGGGTTTTGATCTTGGTTTATATGCTAAATTAATGATGTTCAGCAAGCTGAAAATGATGAGCTTTTCATTTATTCCAGGGTAATAACAATACAAAGAGTTTCCATTGTTGACACAAACCCACTCACGTATATTTTTGACAAGTCTACAGCAGTAAAATCGCCCCATAGTAAAAATCTCCTTTAGATCTGCAGCTCTCCATGAACACACACACAATAGTGTCATGTAAAAACATAGATAACAGCCCATTTATAATTTGTAGATTAGGATTTACTGTGCAGCGACAGACACTACTTTCCCTTTAACAACCTCCACTCACTGTTTCAACACACCCAGTGGAGTAACTGAGCTGAGTGCATCCGCACACGGAGCTTTTAGCCTCAGAAAGCAATCTGAGTGGCCTCTCAGACCAGACATGGGTGGGCTGTCTGTCGAATAGCTCCTTTGCCCTCCCTACACCCCACGAAGGACTGAAGTAACATCAGAGCACTGAAAAAGCAATAACCTCTCCCGGCTTTGCCCAAATGATCTCCAATACTGGCTGTACTGCGGAAAGTTATGCCATAAAAATTTTTTTTCATCTAAACAAACCTGTGAACCACAACGCTGACCTCTGTGAGTGAAAACTAAAGTTAAAAAGCCACCAGCCATTTGACCAGTTACAGATCAAACATCTCCCCAAAAACATTGTTCATCAGTGGAACAGAATGGAGGGATTTTGAATAGTCCTGTAAGACAACATAGTAGAAACAACAATTACTCTCGTGTGTAATCATGTACGCTTGAGTGAAAGCTGATCAAAAGGTCCCAAAAAATGATACATCAAATTTGACCAGATGATAAACAAGGAATAATCAGTCCCATCTAACCCCACTTTCAACATACTGCAAACGTCTCATCCTTATATAAAGGGCTGGCTTTAACAAACTGGTTGGCCACTAAAATAATAGGTATTAAAAAATAAAAATAAAAAAATAAAACATTGAGATTGGTTTAAAAAAAAATCCTGCAGAAAAAAAATTCCCTTTATATTCTGTCACAATTATTACAGCTTCTCAGTTTCTGTTCTTAAAGAATACGATATTCTTTGACTATTTGTCTCCAGTAAATCTTTTTTGGGTGTTTTTTAGTGACTGCTGAAGTTTTCTTGTAAACAAACATGTTAACATTCACCAAGATGTATCGTGTTATAAAACGTGAACAGATGTGTCAATGCATTTCCCATCTTACACCTTTTTTTTTTAATATCCATGCATCCTTGTGAGCGGTCTTCTTCCTCTCTGCTTTTGTTGGCTAAGTGCTGTGTGGCGTTGCATGCTGTCTTTTGTTGGCCTTCCATTGCAAATGGCTAACCTTGAGAACACTGGGCCATGTCTTCAGCTTGTATTCAGAGAATTTAGAAGCCTGAGAAGTTTTCTTTCAGTTACAGACAATTTACACACACTGCTTTATAAAGCTGAAATAAATGTTCAGAGACGGACAGTATCTTACTGGGGGAAACAGAACTACTTGGGGTCACCGATGGACAATCTCAAGGTATTTTTATTTGAGATGACTGTTTCTCTTTCATACAACTCTACGCTTCTGCCCCAACTCGACTCCCAGAGCACAATATTATTCAACATCAGTGGAAAATACAGCTCACCCTCCACATTGGCCATGCAGTCAAATCTTGTAGGGAAGATTTACGTCGCTGTTGCATTTGACTGCGTTTGTTTTGGCTAATAACTAGCAACGTAGTAAGTACATTTGAAACACTGTGTAGCTCAGTATAGCAAGAGAGATTTAGCAAATAAATATGTGGGGGGAAAAATTCTCCAACATTTTTAGGACAATTCAAGCATTTTGTCAGAGGGATCTGGTTTTGATAATGGGTAAAAGGTTTGTAAAGAGGTAGGAATTTGAATAGGAAGTTTTTCTCCATCAATTTATTTGCTGTGTAAGAATAAGAACATTGTTGAAATGTTTTAAATTTATCATCAACATATTTTGTAGGCAGTTGGTTTTCTGTTCAGAAAAAATGAGTGCTTCTCAGTCTTTTTGGCTTGTGACCCTTTCCTTCTACCAAGTGCCTCAGAACAGAATAATTTTATGCTGTAAGCAGTAGAACCATGAAAATATTTTTTTTCCTCCCAGCTTTTTTCATTTGAATAACATTTATAAAACTACATTAAAAAAATTAGGGAATAGGAACTAATTTAGAACATCTCAAAATTATAATTTTTCATTCTTTTTGTTCATTTCGATCAGACACTTTCTTCTTACTTCTTACTTTCTTCTTTTACTATTTTTAATCTTTCATTGCTTTTGATGATTCTCATTTTATTTTATGTTACTTACCTATTTTTATTTATTAATTTTTGGTTTGTATATCTCACTTCTTTAGATTTTTCTTAATTTTTACATTCTTAGGCATTTTATACTTTCTTTTATTCTTTTAGTTTTTAGCTCCAGTGTTTCCTCATGGAGGCTCTCCACACTGGGAGTTGTGTCTGCGGACTGTGATGCCTCTCAGTGTGGATGGTTTTGCTGTTTTTGTTTTTTGTTTTTGTTTGGGTTTTTTTTGTAAAGCACTATGGGTTGCATTTCTTTATGTATGAATAGTGCTATATAAATAAAGTTTGATCGATTGATTGATTGACAGAAAACAACTCATCTGGTCATCTCTTACACGGTCCTGACCTCCATGTTGGCACTCAAGGTTTTGGGTTAATTTGGTGAAACTTTGAAGCCTTTGGGCTTTTTGGCAATGTGTCTGATCATCAAACTGCTGGGGCTACCGACTCAAAGCTGGTCCAGGCATATTAGTATTTTGACACTGTGTGAGTGGCTTTTTTTCACACCAGTGTCAAGTCACTATTTTCATGGACCGCCAAGCTGGGTGAATTGCAATTTTTTGTTTCATTTTTGAGGTGAACTTGTTCTTGCTCCTCTGCCAGCCCAAACCAGGTCTCAGTGCAGCGCAGCTGGCAGAGCGCTACGTTCATGGCTTTAGTGGGCAAGAGCGCACATGAACAGACCAATCCCAAAAAAATCCCACAGGGAAGTTTGGTGAATGTCCTCTACATTTTGTCCCACATCAAAACATTATTCTTGAATGCAACCTTCTATTTCAGGTAATCATATAAAATATTAAGCTGACTTGTGTCTGTTGAATCGGTTGTGAATCAGGCAGTCATGACGCAGCAGCAACTCTACGTCAACTGAATGCAGCCATCACAGATATAAGACAGGAGCTGACATACAAACACATGTATTTAGATAGACAAGAGTCATTACTCCTTTTTCATGAAAAAAAAGGTTGCATTCAGTCAGTATATTGTTATTTCTCGAGTCTGTATCAAGCAACACGGGTAAACTCCCGATTTGTCTGAATTGTAATCACATTACACAAAGTGGTAACAATTAAAAACCTTCTAGTTCAGTAATCTACCCAGCTTTGCAAAGCCACGGTGTGTGACGCTGCCGTCATTTACGCACGACAGCTTCGGCCATTTAATAAATCACTGGAAAGTAAATGTACTCACTCGAGCTCCAAATGCGATTGATTTATTAGCACCACATCAGTGACGTTACGAGCACATTGCTCCTCATCAGTATTGTTATTAACAAATTGCAATTACGAGCCTGAACCTCCTGAACAAGTATTTCAGCTCCCTCCCATGTAAAGTTTGGTTGGCACCTGTCTGCTCCCTCTTCAGCCGAAATTGACAATATGCTGCGTCACAGCGGTCTTAAAGGGAATGAGAGGACCTAATCTGATTGGCCATGATTTAAAATCAGCTGGGACACACCTCCTAATTATCTCCTCCTCCTACTTCACCTCTTCTGCGCCAGGCTGCACCGCAGATGTGCCTGTGTTTATGTTCACCAAATTATCAAAAAAGATTACCACACCTACTTGCGCTCCCTGTGCCCAGAGCTCAGACCTGCGTCTGCGCAGAATGATGAAAGTAGAGCTCCTGGTGTTTACCTTCTCAGGCTTTATTGTAGCAATGCGGCCATGTTTCCAAATATTAATTTTCTTTTGTGAGTGAATCTTAAAATTACTACCAATATATCACTTAAAACAATATTGCAAAAACTATAGAAAGATCCCAGTTGTATTTTAACAGAAGTATCCTCTAAAAACTCTCACAACATGTTTGCTGGAGCAATAAATTACAGCTGTATGTGGCACAAACCAGGGAGCACTGTCCACACAACAGCAATTTCACTTTAATACAATTTTTTAACCTCTTAATATCCACCGTTGCTAAGGGGCCTATATGGAATACCCAAATTTAAAGGCCAATAATGGAGAAAATATAACCCCAAAAGTACAGCTATGAGAGCTAGGGGAGAATCTAGTCTAAAAAATAAATAAATTGCATTTAATGAAATATAAAAATTTATAGCATGTCCATACTGACTTAAATTTATACATTTAAATCGATATGCACAGTGCTAAGAACCACTTAAAACTCTTAGGCCCATCTACGGGCCATGAGAAGTTGCAGGAGGTGCACAGTCCACAAAGTGAACATTAATGCTTCCCCAGACGAGAAACTCAGAATAAATAATTAGTGGAAACATGTTAGCAGAACCATTTCAGAGAGCTGGAGTGATCCAACTGTGAGCACGCTGAACAAAGAGAGAAACACACAGAGCATATATATAAAGTTTGATCCAGTAAAGTTTAATTCAGTTAATTCAGAGAAAAGATTCATTCAACATCCAGTCATTTGACAGATGCTTTTTTCTTTTATTTCTTTTTTCTTTTGGTAAAATAGAGGTTGATTTACCTCTCGTCTGCAGCAGTGTAGACAGAAATCTCTCCAGCCAGCACTGCAGAACTAACTGTAGCATGGAGGACTTCTGCCGTGGCTAACGCTGCAGATACCATCATGCCACAAAGCTGCTGGGTTTGGGATGTTTAACTGTTGGTGCAAACAAGAAGGTGGAGTCAGTGTTTGTGGTTTATTTCGCATTGCTGATCATTTTTCACAGTCCACATCAAGTTAAAACGCAGAGGGGTGAAGGAGTGCATGGCGTCTCAGTGGTATAAATAGTTTTGGGCTCCCTGTGGTGTCCTCAGAGAAATATGATGAATAATCCTCAAGTTCATGTTGCAGTCATTGCACCAACAAACAGAGATGCATAACCTTCAGCCCCCACACCCTCCTCCTGCACCCACAGACACACACGAGCAGCCAAAGTCACAAAAATATGCACATGCATAAACACAAAGTTACACACATGTTGACATGTTCTGAATACATCTTTACAAAATATGCATTAAAGATTGAGTATTAGAGCCTGAACTGCACGCTGCAACGGCCACCCACCGAAGTCTGCGCCTGTGAAATTTCACAAGTTGCTCCTCTGAATGAAAACTCTGAAATTATTTGACACAACTTTTCTTCAAAGACATATTTGATGGTGTTTAAGTTTGCAGCTGGAAGAGAGTGTAAGAGTGAAAGGAGGAAAGAGAGGGAGAGAGCTGGGGAGCAGAGAGGAGCGGAGAAAAACACATGATTAAATGGTGTTGAGAGCAATGCTTTTTGCTGCATGTCGAAACGTCCGCAGGCTAACGTGGATTTCCGTAATGCACATGACCAAACAGTTTTTAAAAAAAATATAATTCTGTTTACAAATGCAAATGAAGTGTGGCTTTTTTTCTTAATGTTGGTATTAATGCAGCAGTGTTACTCCGCAACAAGCCTTCAGTTAAACTACTGGTGGTTGGAAGGTTGAGGCCTGCTGACATGATTCAGTCAGATTTTTGTGTGATACTTTAACAATAGTGGCAAAATCTCAGCTGACCTTGGCTTGGCAGCTTTTTGTCCATCGCCTCTGAGCAAACATTCGCCACTTGCCTTGTCCTCCTACAAGCAGTAAGTTCTGAAATGGATATTTGTTCTTTTCTGCAACAAAATCTTCTAGTGGTAGCTAGGGGGGGGGGGTCGTTTGTTTACGTTTATAATCAGCACAAGTGCTTTCAGTGCAAGTTATTATGGTTTTTAAAATCACGCTATATAAAAAAGTTATATTATAAAGTCATAATTGGGGGTGGGGGGGTGGGGGGGTTGCCGCCACTCACACCATAAACTAGTGCCACTTGTGTTTAAAGTATTGTAGTGAAGGAGGAAGGAGTTGGTCTCGAACCCTGGTCACAGACCACGACACTGACCAGTCAGCTAAAGAATTAAGCCGCTAAGCCAGGGGCCAAGACATTGTGTCTTTCCAGGGTCGTTACAGTATCGACAAAAGACTGTTAGAAGTATGTGCATTACGCAATATGTGGACATTTTATACGCACATGCTGACAAAAACAGGAATGGGCAGAGCCTGTGGTTTTCTAGCTTTCTAACTTTCATTAGAAAGGAGTTGAGGAGGAGCGGAACTGACCAGGGCAAAGAAAAGCTGACAGACCGCCTGTGGAGCGGCACTCTGTCTCTGGGGCCAAACAGCTGAGAGTAAATTTAACCTTTACAGGAGTCCAAATGTGACACATAGCATTTCATATCCATATTTTTCAGGCAAAAATCCACTTCATCCCTGTGTGCTGAGGAGCGCGGGCATGAGGCGCTCGTCTTGTTAGAAAAAAAAAACAACAAAACAGCTGTACACGATTGAACACTCGGTGAATCTGTTTGTGTAGAAACAGTGATGCACACTGCACATGCTGGCACATACGTGCATGAACACATCAGCAGTTATCGGTCGATGGGCTGACGGTGGCCAGTTGGAAAATTTTAGCATTTAGTCCACATTTCGCCGCTCTAGGCAATTGCCTCGTTCGCCTATATGGACACACTGGCCCTGGGGGGGGGGCTCTATCTGAAAGAGGGGGACAAGTCTCCAGTGTCCCCCCGGGATTTACACCCTTGGTGAAGTTCATCTTGAACTAAACAAAAGAGTAACTTTAGCCCAGAGCAGGATTCATAACACCAACCCTTCACCAAAGCACTGGCACACCACAACACAGATTTGTTTTTCAACAGTGAATCATAAACATTGGAAAGCTTTGCGGTTTGAATAGTTAACCAACATTTTCCCCAAAGTCGTTCCATCATTTGATGTTTAAAAGATGATAACCAGGTTGCTGCAAAATCTCCAACTTGTTTTCAGTTGGGGTTGAGATCTGGGAACTGTGATGTTGCAGAGCGTCAGTTCACCCAAAACAACAACAACAAACAAACAAAAATAGTTCGGGTTTTATGTGTAGTTTTGAGTTTAGATCCATTTTGTTTGTTTGTTTTAAACACAAACAGAATTTTCAAAATTTTAGATTTATTTCATTTATTTTATTGTTTAGTTTAGTTTTTTTTACTTATTAATAATTATAATATTTATTTTTCAGTTTTGAACCATTTTCAAATCTACGTCTTTGATGCTTGGAGCACCTCATAAAAAATTCCAGTCACATCCATTGATTGGGGTGGAGGCAGAAATCTTTTGTGACTCAAACTGGACAAATAAAACCTGCAGGCATTAACTTCATGTCACACTCGTGTCTTTTCTTGTTTTAGTGACACCTTGACAACTGACGTTGACCTAAATTGCATCCCTCACTTCACTGTAGTAAAGTGTCAACTGCAACACTCCTCTGTCTTTGAAAACAACAACATTAACAGTCTCATTGACTCACACTGAACTACTGCTGCATAGCCACCGTATGTAAGTGACTAAAGACCCACTGTCTCCAACTTACCATAAATCAAGCAAGTTAATTAATAGCAATTTGCGCCTTAATGGTGTGTAGCCCTTCAGAATGATGGAAATGGAGCTTGCCTTTCTTGGCAGTCTGTTAGAGTTGAAATGTTTCTCATTAGATTTGGTTTTCACAACATCTGAGCTTTTATTTCAAGTGTTTTTCAGTCTCGTTTTGCAACTTACAGCCACATCAAAGCAACGGTGCGTTCCAAACCAAACCAAATGCATTTGAGGTGAGAAAGATGTCCTACATCTGACTGTAGCTCGCATGCTGGGCAAAGTGTGCAGTGATGTTCAATATTTCAACACACACACACACACACACACACACACACACACCTCTTCAGGGCTCAGGTGATGTGAGTGCAGGTGTCGTCAGAAAGCTTTCAGCCTCAGTGAGTGCACTGGAGGACGGTCAGATATAGATACAGTTTACACATTTTCACAAACACACACACACACACACACACACTCACACATTGCTTTGTATTCTATGTGTTTCAATTTCATCTCAGTCCAAAGAAAAAAAAAAAACCCAAATGATATAAAAAAGGCATTATTTTTAAAAAATGACAACAACAGTACGAGAACTACATGTGGATTCTGACTTTAATGTGTCATTTGTATGTATTTACTTATTCATTTATTTATTTTTATCTATTTATTTATTTATTTGGGCTTAGGAGTGGAAATCAACATCTGTCTCATTCCATTTCCTTCCTCACTGGGCAGCCTGCACTTTTTTGCAGTCCCACTTGGTTCCCTATTTGTGTGCCTCTTTTTCCCTCACTCCAACTCTCTAAATTAAAGAGGCTTTTAGCTCTCCAAAGAGAGAGCTGTCGGCCCAGCTGTCCACTTATTAAACAAATTGTCAGCACACACACACACTCACACACACGGCCATGCGTGCACGCTCACACAGACGTAGCTCTCTGCTTTTCTCTCTATCCGGGCCCGTTATCTGAGAAGGTCAAGTATGTGTTGCGGCAGCCTCACATATGCCGGGGGATCCGTGAATTACAGCCGTCCAGGAGGGAGCTGAGCCGCCCAATCAGACAATTAACTCTGCTCCGTAAAGGCCAGTGCAATTTCATCTTGCATACGTATCCATACACACACACACTCACTCACTCACACGCACGCACTTTGGTGGCGCAGCGCTTGCTGTGACCTTACATTTGATTAGATTCATTACCATGCTAACAAACTTAAACCTGATTCTAAACTTCAATCTGAACTTGTACGTTTCTGTAAAATTGGAACCTCACCTGCTTGAAAAAAGGGTCTGAAGTCTTCAAACGCTAAGAGGTCTTTGTCGATAATAAAGCTGATGACTAAATAGCGTGAAGGACGCAGCTGTCAAAGTTGGCTAATGGTGCATTCAGGTGCTTCTCAGCTTGTAAAGTCAAATATTTAAAAGTTTATGAGCATGAAATTGTCCTTTAACAGCTGACTAATTGTAAATTCCTGTGATAAAACACCACGGAAGCCCTGAGTGGTCATTCTTTAATTTTTATCCATCCGTTTTCTCTAGATCTCGAGTTTATTATCTCATTTTCTTGAGAAAACAAAATGTCGTTTTCTCAAGATAAGATGATTTATTAACTATTTAAAATTAATCTAATTTATTTATTTTTATTTTACTTGTACTTGTGATGCTGTTAGGACATGTGGTGCCTTTTATGGACATGTCACACATGCTGATCTGTCTTTTAGGTGGGATTTAAAGTGAAGACAACTATAAAGCAAAATCATGTCAAATATAACAATCCTTTGATATTTCCCAATTTTAATTTAATTTAGAGAGAAACATTGCAGTGCGGGCACCAATTCTTGCTGGTCAAAGCTTCTCCTCTTTTTTGTTTGTTTGTTTGTTTGTTTTTTTAAATTAAGGGTTTTTTTGCTTTGTTTTTGTGGTTTTTTTTGTTCTGTATGCTTATGAATATGATTGAAACTTTTTTTCCCTTGGTTACATAAAGGTATCTTTCTTCCAAAGAGGTCCAAAGAGCACAAAAAATGGAATAGAAAATGTACATACACTATATTTAGTGCTTTTTAAAGGTTCTGCAGCTTCTCTGAGGGGTAAAAAAAAAAAGGTAAAATCTAAAAAGCTGTGTGGGATGGTAAATGAGCTCCTTTTGTCTGTGTTGAAACACAGGCAGGATTGTTTGATTTTAATCGTCAGTGGAGAGATCAGACGCAGTGAGCAGGTAATGGAGGAACTGAGGAAAGGGAAATGAAGCGACAGGGATAAAGACTGAGGAGACAATGTCGCAGATCGACGTGGCAGGAAATTGGACAAATCTCCTATTTTTGGAGCATCTGATTACAGGGATCATGTTCAATAAGAAAACAACTGTTCACTTGTGTGGGCTGACAACGGTGAAAATAAGGCCCAGAAGCAATGAGACAGATGCATGAAAAGAAATTAGAGTAAGTGAAGGACTGAGAGAGGGACACAAAATACTTTTGTAGCCTTTAAATTATTAAATCAATTACAAATCTTACCCAATTCTGTTGCAGTGAAAATTTAATTTTAATGTGTATGTTAATTTTAATAACATTTCCTTGAATTTAGTCATTGTTAAGCAGCCTCTTCAATTAGCTCCACATGTTCTGCATTTACTATATTCTCCAACTGTGCATGTATTACCATTGATTAACCTTGTGCTACTTCGAGCAGAGATTAATGTTTGGTCTAAATATTACCATGTGCAAAGAAAACTGAGGTCACAAATCAGCTTCAAAACCTAAGTAAGAATCAGATAAGTGCAGGTCAGATATTAAATCCATCATGGCTGTCAGTCTATAAAAGTATAAGTACATAAAACTATATTCTAAGGCCAGTTAAATTTAAGGATGCTCATTAGTATTTTCTTTCACAACTGAGATTACCCCTTTTTTTTGTTTGTCAAAATTTAAAAACAAAAAAAAAAAGCAATAATTGCATTTTCTTCCTTATAAAACATTTACTAAATTGTTTAGACAGAAACAAACACGCTTATCTTCTGCTTCCACTGCTCTTTCCTGCAACATCACAACACTGGACACTTGTTCTTACTGCCAGCTTGTTTTGATTGGTGGAATAGTATGAATGCATCAGCAGGAATCCAAGTGCGTAATTGTTTGTGTCACAAGATGCAACATGAACAGGGACTTGTTCAATAAAAGTGCTCTACTAGGAGTGAAAGAGTCCACAGGGTGCCTTTAAAGAAGTAATGAAAAACAAGTTAGGGAAATGAATTGAACAGAAGGAGGAAGTACAATAAAGAAATGATAAGAGACAGAAGATAAAAGAAATATAACAGATAGGACAACTGAAAGTGGTAGTAAGGAAAAAAAATAATGGGAGAAAAAGACAAGAAAGGAAAATGAATCCTAATGAACTGCAATCCAGCTCTCGCTGCAGATTCCTACAGCAGCAACTTTAATGATGCACCTCTCTCATGACATAGTTAAAATGACAATACCTGACAGCTAGACAGACTGAGAGGTGGCCAGGACAGCTTCAGATGGTACAAACCTGCTGCACTTTCCATCATTAACCTCTCTCAGACCTCCTAGTGTCATCTGTCTCACCCACGTTCTTTGTCACCTTACAGGAGGGCATTCAAGCGTTTATTTCTCTGAACATTTCACATGTAAGCTGTAGGTGCTTTCTTACGTATGTTTAAACACAGTGCTACACGAGTAATTATCAAATGCATTTTACTCTCGAAAACTTATATGGTAAGTGTACAAAAATGCATCTTCATCAATAAAAAATGGTGCAAATGTGAAGGCCACATCACATGTTAATATGAAGGAAACCACGATGTCAGAGATGGAAAAACTGGACAGTCAGTCGCCATATTTCGGCAGCTGGTACAGATGGATCCATAGACTGAAATAATGACAGGCAGGGAAGGTCAGCAGAGGGACAGACGACAGTACAAATGCATTATTAACTCAAATTGTTGTCACAGTTGTGAAACGAAAATGATCAAAATGGCTAACAAGACAAATTTTTGCATGGCTTTTGTTACTGTGCAACAGAAAGACGAGTAAGATAAGGACTTTGTCTTAATGCAAATTGTTTTAGAATTCTCCTTGCTGATTACATATGATGGGTACATTTTACTCTCTCCTCTTGCGTGAAAATTGGCTGATTGTCCATGGAGTTTTTTCATATCTTTAATCAAGAGCCTGGTCTTTCAATTTGAGAGCATTTATTGCTTGAACACTCCGATTTTGCAACGCTTTCTCTCAAGCCCTGCCTGCACACTCACAAAGCTCCTGCTTGTGCTTAGATTTACTCTATTACTCCAGTCGTCAATAAGCATGAACCGAAGTGCTTGATTCAGGGCGTGCTTACCAGGCGCCCCATTAAAATAAAATGAAAAATTTACTTGACGTCTGCGGTCCATGGTGGCTAGCCACTCTCACTCTGCTGCCATGAGTCATGAAGGTGACGCTGTTTTCAGCTTCTGCACACCAACACGAGGGCGTGCAGGAGTGCAGGAAAACTGTCCAGGCAAGATTTATATCTACATTCGATTATGAAAGTTTGTACAGAAACTATGTGCAATATATTGCTTATATTATATTATATATATATATTTATATACCTACATATCTAAACAGGTTAGGGTTTAATAGTTAAACCCTGTCCTTCTACTAAAAAAGTTCCTGCTTGCTCATAAATTTGCACATAGTTTCTGTAC
>JAQFJA010000021.1:1823269-1834952 GCA_029874485.1 Naso brachycentron
CCCTTTTCACTGATCACCAGTGGGTGGCACCAGCTGTTGCCACAGCTGACCTGCACTCCAGCTTTGGGTCACCCACATACTTTTATGCCTTCTACCACCATTGTCAGACAGAACAGGTGGGTCTTTGACTGTCGGGGTAATTGCATCTTCTTTATTTTTTATTTCTTTTATACCTCTGTCTCGTTGTTTCCCTGGGTAAAGCAGAGACAAATCCATATAAAGCCATTATCAAAGATCAAACAGAAAGATTGTAAAGAGTCAATTTAATGTTTAAAGGTGCTAATTGGCAGTAATTGTGGCATTTTATGTTAATTATTCACAGTGTTGGATGGAGGCGTCGTTAGAGGTATTCACTTTTTGAGTCAAATAGCTTTTCAGTAGCGAAGTTGACTTGTTAACCATGTAGCACAGTAGCATCCACAAAAGCTACAACCTATTTTTCCCAGGAAAAGCTCTGAAATGCAGCTGACTTTTTTCTCTGCAGAGGTCTGGATAAATACAAAGATACAAGCGCTAAATACAAAGCACTCCGGATGACATCACATACAAATCCTGCAGTTTATTTTGCTCACTGCTTTGTTATTGGCTTTTGTTGGCGAGACCTGCCCGACTGATCGGCTACATTGCGCTTCCTGATGCGTCACTCACATGTTTTGCCATGCTTGTTAAGGAAAGCACAACTAACAGACAGGAGTGAGACATGCACAAGAACAACACACGAGAGAGACAGGAAGGAGCAGATTTCATTGAAATTACGCAGAGGCTTTATGTTCTTTTATATTACACGTTTCAACTGACAGCATTTTTGCCTAAATGTTTGTTTGGCTGACAGTTTTTCTTATAAGAGAGCGCTGATTTGACATAAAGTTGGAAAAAAAACAGCTTTGCAAGTAGCAAGCTACTTTTGCTATTTTCTCGAAGCTTAGCTTGATACTTTTCTCTGGGCATAGCTTCAGTGTTGTAAAGCTGTATTTTAATGTAGAGTGACTGGTAGCTAAGCTCACTACATTTTCCATGTAGCTTGCCCAACAGTGGTTATTCATATTGTACCAACTCTGTGTGAGGACAGTGTTTGTATTTGTAACTGTACTGACTGATCTCAGAACTTCCTGTAGTTCATCCTGTCATGTTTCTCTGCACAAGTTGTTTCTGTTCATTACTTAGGTGAAGTGTGAATTGTAAATATGTTTAGCTTTGTCTCAACTTGCACCATCGAGATGAAAACTGGCACCGATTCGTGTCTTTCTGTTGACTTTGCAATTGCATCACCTCTGAATTGTTTTTCAGTCAACACAACTTGAGGTTTTAAATGAACAGAGCATTACTGAAAAGCAGGCAGCCTCCACACAGAGTTTTAGACAAGGTTTTGATTATGTCACAAAGAAACCTATTGATTTTGTGCGAAGAAATCAGCCTCTGATTGTTTTAGAGCACTGCTATTAATTGCTTTGTGACATGAAGCTAAATTGCCTTTTAGTACAAAGAGACAGCATTCCATTGTGGCATAAATCAAGGGTGGATTTTTTTTCAAATTACATTGTAGCTCCTAGAGTTTGGCTGAAGAAGTGACACGTTTTTGAGTTTGAGCTTTTCAATTCCTTAGTCTGTGTTTTATTCTTGCTGTATGTTGTGTTTAACTTATACTCAACCGCTCTAAATAACGATGCAGTCCTGACAGAAAGTGAGGAGTAGAGAATAAATCCCTACATTTTCATTGTCACGTTCTTCATTCAACAGACATGATAAAGTGCATGTGATACTTCAACATTTTGGTTTCACATTCAGCTCAAAGCTCCCTGTTCCGCCCCTTTATTTCTCATTTTGTCTATCTCAGAATACACTTAATAAAAGGACAGATACGCCGAGCAAAATAGAAGCAAGAATTTATCTAATGCCCCCTTTTTCTCTCTCAAAAGACGTTGTTTCCCAGCTTCTTTGCTCTGTGTGTGTGTGTATCTATTTATTGTGTCAGCAGCAAAGATAATCCCTTTCAATGTCCTGCATCTGTCACATAAATGTAATAATACAGATCTGATTCCATTCATCTGTTGCTCATTAGGTACCACCGTGGGCAGACGCAGCACATGGAGATGAGATTCCTTATGTGTTTGGCCTGCCAATGATTGGACCAACAGAGCTGTTTCCCTGCAACTTCTCCAAGAACGACGTGATGCTCAGTGCCGTGGTCATGACCTACTGGACAAACTTTGCCAAGACAGGGTATGACGACACAATAAACATGGATCCTTTGGGCCAATACGTCGCACTTCCTTCACACTTATAGAAAGCCTGCAAATTGATTCAAATGTACTGTAAGCTATTATCATAGGCAATGTTTTGGTAGTAAGGCCACAAACTGAAATAGCTTCAACTCAAGTTTGAAGTATAAACGTAGCTATGAGTTCCAAATAATTGTATTGTGTTGTTAATAATGGTTAATCCCTTTCATGTCACTGGGGCGCCCCTGTGGCTCATCTCCTGAAGTGCTTGATACACCTCCTACTGTGTATCACCCCCCATTTTCCCACCTTCCTCCTGCCTCTCTTCAGCTGTCACCATCAGAAAAAAAAAAAAAAAAAAGAAAGAAAAAGAAAAAAGCAGAGATGCCAAAAGCTGTCTTAACACTAGAAGGGCCAGAATTCCAATCTTACCAGAAAGGCTTTAAGTGGTGGTTTTGACCACCAGATTCCATAATTCTATTATCTCTCATGATAAATACCCAATATATAGAGTAATGCATTTATTGTCTTAGGATAGCTTTTAAAAAATAAATAAATAAATAACACCTGAAGTTATGCCAAGGAGGCAGAAGAAACATCTACTTTCATCCAAATGTATCAATTTAACGGAGACAGATCATCTAGATTCGCTCCCGGCTGATGCAGATGAGCTCTGCTCCACTGCGCCGAGGGACCAAAATTGCCTCTGTAAATGGAACTCATGGTGGCTCTCAAAGTTTTACTTTTGACAGAGACAATAATTGTTGCCAAGCAACCAAGATGCAGCTGCCACAGCACAAAAATGTATCAATTTAACCGTGGCAAAAGCTGCGAGGTTATTTTGACCACCTGTGGCCAAAATAGGCAGAAATTATCATATTTTCTTTGCCTTTAGTGCAGTTTGTATAAATAATATTTTAAATGAAAATACAGATATATTACAGCAGCACTATATTTTTTATTTCAACAAAGTTTTATGACATATAAATGTGAAAACGGTCAAAAAGACTGTCATGGCCATTCTAGTGTTACCAACCCTTTCATGTCATGGTGGGAGTAACTTCCATGCTTAATGATGGTTTTAGAGCAAGTTGGAACTTAAGACCACATTCACACATCCTTTGGGGTTAAATTTTATGAAAACAAGAAACTCTTTTTCTGTAACCAGGGTAGGGGGAAACCTGAAACCTGCTCTCTAATCAGCTATTAGCAAATGCACACGTGCATAACAAAAGCCTTTTTTAAACACAAGATCGCACTACAGCGCTGAGACAGAGTCCCTTCCTCACACAGATTTATTAAGACTTAATCAAATAATGCTGGCAAACTGCCACCCTGTTGTGGGATTTTATGTAGCATGCCAGCATTGCAGAACGTATAAAGCATACAGCAGCCTCGGCGGTTACAGTGACATATAACACATGCTTCGGGCAGTGCTCTCTGAACAATAACAAAGGCATCATGTGGCAATAACATTCACCTGTTTTACAACGATTTCTTTCACACAAGAAACACCCTGGATACTGTTGCCTCCCCAAGCTGCTGACATTTTCAGTTGCTGTTCTTCTTCTCTCTTAGTTTAGCTTGAACTGTTTTAGCTTTTTAAAATCACCCACGAGTGGGTTGCACCCTTAACACGTCATCAAAAAGTAACATCCCCTTGGCAGCATGCTGAATCAGCTTTTTACACAGACACCAATTTATGCAATTACTACCTGCTTTGGAGGCTCAGATTGGAACAACAGGGAACCCCCGCTACAATGTTTCAGTATGTGACTAATTTTAAATTCAAACATTTTAATGCACTAAAAATACTCAACCATGTCTGCCTGTCAGTCCTCGTCTCACTATGCTGTCAGTCTGCTTTAACACAGACATACTCACCCAATAAAGAACCTTATGCAATGTTGTCTCTTAGAAATTAAAGGACAAGAGGACAAAGAATGTTAGGATGGAAAAAACTAGCACACGTCGATGGTAAAAAACAATGAAAGATCGAACGCCGGGGTCAGACTTCATGATATTTTTGTCTGTTAAAATGTTCACTGTGTCAGATTAGGCGATTAAAGGGTCATAAATTCTTGCCGTGTCATGGCCGAGAGACATGACAGACAACACACTGCTCCCTGATCAATCATCGTCTGCGGTTCACGATGTGCGTGACGTCACCGGCAAGGAAGCGCTCGCCACTGATTACTGCTACTGACAAGCCGTCAAGGGAGGTAAACAAAAAATCAAACATGCTAGTCTTTCTGTTGTGAGGTCATGAGGCGTCCTAGATGCCGCATTGCTTGTCGTCCATTATGACACACTACGCGAGACGAAATGATTGATTGTCACGCTTGATGCTCATTGATCATTTCCAAACCAGTCTGACGCCCTACGTCTTCCCTGTCGGGTTGTTAATGGGCTGATATCGTGTAGTCTGACCTCAGCATTAAGACATTATTCATATTTGCTGAGATCCACTTTTAGCCTCTGCTGTATAACTACACAGACAGAAACTTCCTTTTTTACAAAAAGCATAAGAAAACACTTACATATAAGATGTTGTCTAAATGGAACCATGCCACATAAATGAACATCTGAAAAAAATATCCTTAAGTTGCACCACCAAATGATATACAATGTGAAAATCAAAGTTGATGCTGCGATTCTGATAAGTGATTGCATTATTTTTGTTTTTATACAAATCATCTATCCAGTCATTGTAACTTGAGCCCCCTTTTCTACAAGGTTCAGCATGTTTCTATGCATAACATAGTTCTGTCAAAAGTTAGCCAAACAGCTATTCAAATACTTTGTGGTGGACATTTGGACTGCAGTCCCTTTCACAGCACCTCACTTCACATCAACGTGCAGTTAACATTACAAGACCACAAACTCATTGATAATTTCATCATATTTGCACTAATATTAACCTACATTTGAGAACCAGGAGTGGTGAAAAGTGCATTGTGTTTTATAGACTGTTCAGTGTAATTGGTATTCTATGTAGATATAGCCTACATATCTTTAAATACATTCTTAATTAATGGTCGTTGCCTGAAGAATGGCATTCGCAATGGGACAAAATGAAGATCCTTTTCCTCCTCCTTCTGTCTCACGTTGCCTTTCAGCATATAGTCATGGCGGTAATTGTTTTTCGAGGGTGTAATGGGGGGACATTGGCTTCTCTGCACACTGCCCAGTGGCCCTGAGGGTAACACAAAGGCACTAATGATCTACATATATAACCCCAAATTGACGTGGAATGCCTGGTACCTAGGAGATTTATGCCACCAATTTGAATGGTTAAGCGTGTTCCTGATGAGGTCTGGCTGGCTCCATATGCCGCTCTCAGACAATGGGGCGCTCAGTGGGTCTGAATGAGCTTCCATAGTTCACATGGCTATCTCTGTTCTGCTCAGATTAAGTGTAAGTGGCTGTATTTAACAAAGGATCCGATATGGAGTGTGCTCTGTAAGCTCTTCTGTAAATACTGAATACTTTTGAGTTCATCTGGGGTTTCCTGACCCAACCTACAGGGTAGTTTAATTCCGTTTTATGCTATTATGACTTAATTCTAATGTTAACCAAAAGTATATGATACAAAGGATTACAATGGTGGCTAAGGTTGGCTTATACTTAGTTCTGTCTATAGTAACCATGGAAAAAATCAGCCTGGCTTAACTTTGTCTTTACTGCAACATATTCACTGGCTGGAAGCTTCTTTTTATTCATAAATGATTTACAAACACATTTATACAAACGAGACATCTGTAATTAAAAAAATCATGCTAAACATGCTAATGTTTTTAGCATTTGAATACAACTTCAAATTAGGAAAACCTTGGGTATTAGCTCTCTGAAGACCTTTTCATTCATTCAAACTCTTTCGAGGACTAATCACCTGTGAGCAATGGTGCCCTTTTTGACCTTTTGTTGATTTTTTCAGGTGTGATATCTTAAACTTTGTTGATTAATGTTGATGAAACCTGGGGCTGCATCTCATCACGGCATTTGTGTATATAATTACACTGATTAGCCCGAGGGAGATGCTACATTTGGGTCAAAAATAAAATTTTAATAGTTATATCTCCAAAGGTCCACTCCATGTTTAGTGTAACTTTAGTTCTTCTTGTCCTCTAAAGTGAACACACACAAGGTGACTTAGTTATTATTGACCAGGAGAGCCGGGTGTCTACTGTTCCATTGTTTCAAATGGACTTGTGTACTGTTCTGCCTCTCTCTGAATTTTGATTGGGAATTTTTTCCTTGTTCACTTTCCTTTGTTAGTGACCCAAACCAGCCTGTACCCCAGGACACCAAGTTCATCCACACCAAGCCCAATCGCTTTGAGGAGGTGGCATGGACACGCTACAACCAGAAGGATCAGCTCTACCTGCACATTGGCCTCAAGCCTCGGGTCAAAGAGCATTACCGTGCCAACAAGGTACAGTGACATTAGTGAATGAAGTTTCTGTTTAGCACTTTCAGCACTGAATACTGATGATAATGGAACAAAAAGAAATACACAGTTTTGAGGATAGGGCTCACATTCAATCAAAGAAGACTGCAGTTATGACCTAAACTACGCAACTAATTTGTTATGTTTTTTGTTGTTGTTGGGTAACACTTTACAATGAGGAACACAAAATGTGTGTAGTTACTGAGGAACAAATAAGGAAAGAATGAGAAACAACTGGATAGTTAATAATTAGTTTGTTAGAAGTTCCTGAGTGACTGTGATTGAAGCACAAATGATTAGTTACTGGTAAACAGACTGGTAGGTACTGTATCAATAAATCATTACTAGTGCTGTCAGTTAATTAAAAAATTTAATCAAGTTAATCACCATGAAATTCTGTGATTAATTGCGATTAATCGCAAATTTATCACGCATCTTTTTATTCAGGTCTAAATGTACCTTAAAGGGACATTTTCAAGTTTTCACTACTCTAATCAACATGAGAGTGGACAAATAGGCTTGTTTTATGCAAATGTATTTTTTATTATTATTGCAGCAATCCAAAACAATGAAAAATAATGTGATACATATTTTGATCAAGCACTTGGTGCTCAGTTATCTTTAATCTGTTACGATCTGGAATTGATTGTTCATGTCTGTAAAGTGGCTGCTATGACCAACAACAGTTCCTTCAGTCTCGTCTCTGTGTCTTATTGACTGTTAGTCATAAGTGACATATCAAACACTTCTTAAATTGTGTATGTGGTAACTTATGGTGGTGGCTGCATCACCTCCTGATTTCCCATACGACGGGGCAGGCTGAGGGCCAGAAAATGTGCGCGTTAATCGCACATTTAAAAAAATTAACGGTATTAAAATAAATTTGCCTTAACACATTATTAACACGTTAACTTTGACAGCACTAATCATTACCTACAGTACCTACCAGTCTGTTTACCAGTATCTAATCATTTGTGCTTCAATAAAAGTCACCTAGGAACTTCTCATTAACTATCAACGTGTTCTTCATTCGTTCCTTGTTCGTTTCTCAGTAACTACACACATTTTGTGAACCTAATCATAAAGTGTTACCTTGTTGTTGTTGTTTACTTTATGATTTTTATATAATGTTACACCAAACGAAACTCACTGAAACAGAATTTCCCCATTAGGACAAGAAGTACCTGACTGTACCTTACCTTAAGCAGAAAAAAACTGATTGGCCAAAGCTTAACAACGGCCCAACTACTGACCAAGCAGATGCAAATTAGCCCCTGAAAATCAGTAGTAACTTTACAAATACATGGTGATTGTACTTTTTGTACTTTAAGAACTGTAATCTTTTTAAAAATCGTCCAGCATCCGAGTTGTCAAAACGACCACATTTGTACCCAGATGTCATGTCATACTGTTCTTCTTTGGGACATTTCTCACACACAGTATCCCTTCATTTTCCTCTCCCATTTCATTTTTTCTCTCATATTCTCAGGTCAACTTGTGGTTGGAGCTGGTACCGCATCTGCACAGCCTCAATGAGGTCACCCAGCTCATTCCCACCACCACCAAGGTGGGTACTAAATCATATTAATCTCATCCTGCCTCTAAAACTGAACTACCTGAGTCATTCCCTCCACAGCAAGGGTTTTCGAACAGACTGAAGCAAGTTAAAAGGAAAGATTTTAAAATGCAATATTCAAATTGTTGGTGGACACAACTCTCGTATAATCCTGCCCTCAAGTGCTTCGTGTGAACTCCCAGTTCACATGTTTCGACTTGTTGCATACTAACATCCAAGAGAAGAAATGCTTCTTTTAAGTCAGAACTCTAGTTTTATCATGCTTAGGAGAAAATTTACATTTGTTCACATTATGAGCCACCAGCTTTACTATCAGACCCTTTATTGTCAAGTGATGCAAGTCTTACCATGATAAAAGAACTGTTGGATGATAATTTAAGAAGGTGGTTATTTAATAGGGATTTCACAAAATAGTGGAGTGGTTACCTATCAACCACTAGGCAACACTTTGCATGATTGTAGACTAAACGTCCATCTGTGATTGTAGCCACAGTGCAGTAATAAAGCAGTGGCAATGCGTCTAAATACTGTATGCAGCTGGGGGGCGCCGTCAGCAGTTTTTGAGACAAGTCTTAGCTGCTCTGGGTGACTTCAACACTGTTCAATATAGGGTGCTAGCAGCAGACATGCAGCAATAGCAAGAGGCAAAAAGAAACATAAATGAACAGTTTGTCTGAACAATCATAGTCAATGTTTTGCCTTTTTCAATTAAGAGAATTTAAGGTATGTATGTAAAGAAGGAAAGGCTCCAGCTATCACTGTAAAACAGCAGCCCCATTGTTACCGCAATTAATCAGTATCTCAAAATTAAACAAGCCTGCTGTGGGTTTGAGTTTGTAAACAACCTCTCAGAGCCAGTGGAGGACTTGCAATGTGTCCTTTCCCTGGTTGTTTGTTCTCACCTGCATTATACGTAGTTAACCCTTCATTGGTTGTGTTTTAGACCTTTATGATGACCATTAATCAAATGGTCATTGAATTTTTTTGAGTTGTTGCTGCAGGTATGAAATTCTGAATCTGAACATGTTTGATCATGAAAATTTGTGTGCATCATCTTTTGAAGTCTTGGTCTACACCTTGGCTCAGAGGTTGGGGCCTTTTTGTGCGGAGTGTTAGTTTTGTCTCTGTGCCTCTGTGGGTTCACTCTTGGAATCTATAGCATACAGCAGTAGTAGTTCACATAAATTATACTGTATATGGACCATAATTGTCCTTCCTGTCTTCAGATTCCTCTACCAGAGGCTACCAACCGCACCCCAAAGACCAAGGTTCTGGTGACCAGGCGCCCCAACCCGACTCCATTTCCCACCGAGACCCAGGACAGCCACAACCAGCCACACCTGGTGGACCAGCGTGACTACTCCACCGAGCTCTCTGTGACCATCGCTGTAGGAGCCTCCCTGCTCTTCCTCAACATTCTGGCCTTTGCCGCACTTTACTACAAGAAGGACAAACGCCGGCATGATGTCCACAGGCGCTGCAGCCCCCAACGAAGCGCCGCCAACGACCTGGCTCACACTCAGGAGGAGGAAATCATGTCCTTGCAGATGAAGCAGCATTCAGACCTGGACCGGGACTGCAGAGGGGTGAGCGACTCCCTGCACCCTCATGACATGGTGCTGAGGACTGCCTGCCCGCCAGACTACACTCTGGCCATGAGGCGCTCACCGGACGACATCCCACTCATGACGCCAAACACCATAACCATGATCCCCAGCACCATGGGGGGGCTCACCTCGCTCCACTCTTTCAACACCTTCCCCGGCAGCGGGCAGAATAACACCCTGCCCCACCCGCACCCACACTCACACTCCACCACCCGGGTATAGCCCTGTGTAAGCACCCACGCAAGGCAGGACTCTGATGGCTGAGGCAAAATCTAACGCCACTGCTGCAGCAGAGATTTAAGGCCGACATGCTGACAAACACAGATGTCAGTAGCTGAAACGACAGCCTGGAGTTGCCAGAGACCCATGGAAATACACTGGGATTGTATGACATTCTGTCAATAACTGAGGGAATATAGTCATTGGAGTTATGGATGTTTGAACTAAAGGGGAAAAAAATAATACTAATTATGTTTTTGTATAAAAATAAAAGACATAAAGAAAAAACTACAAACAAGGAGTTAAAAAAACAAGTTAGAACAAGGAGGAGGATTGATTTTTATTATTATTTTTGTTCTGATATTGCAGCAGAACAAGGTACAGTAAACTACTTTTTCTTTCAAGCGACAGATATGGCCTTCGGGATCTTTTGAGAAACGACTGCTTGACAGAATTATCTGGAAGCATTACAGAACATCAGACACGCCTCGGAGGTGAGAAGAGGGGAGCACTTTGTAAAAGAAAGAAAACATATTGTTCTCCTTTGGCATCGCACTGCAGGTTACTCTGTTTGTGGGGCACAGAGTAAATGCAGCGCAAACCAATCTAGGCATGTGTTCACTCTGGAAATCGAGGCTTTGTAATATAAAGCAAAAAAAAAAAAACAGCAACTGTTGATTAGAGCAAATGAAGGACTAAAAACTTCAAGGAAAAAAGAAACCCTGTATGCACAATGGAACCATTCTGAAGAAAAAAAATGTCAGATACTTTTCAGCAATTTATTTTTGAGGATCGGGAACAATTTTATTGTATAGGACCTATTTACATATCTAGATCTGTACACTAAGCACCAAGGCTGTTTAAGTCCTCTTCTCTTGAGGGCGTCTATACTGCAAACCTGCCAGCACGACTGAACCAGTGGGAATGGGGATCCACCTACTGGCTTTCTGGCAGTTCCAACTTCAACACAGAGAGCTGGGGGACAAAGGATAATTGGATATTTTAGCACGATGCGCATGACAATTTATCTGCTTGATGGCTGCTCTGCTGATTATTATTAAGAAATAATTTTCACCCTCTCCCTTGCATTGGAGCAATTTCAGATGGATTTCCTGATTGGATCCCAGGATTACACGCACCCTCGTAGGACCATGGGAAATGCAGTTCCAGGTTGTGGATGATGTGGGCTTGAGTTGAGTACAGAGAGGGGAGGGGCTGGGGTATGGTAAAACTTTCTTGCATAACATAAAATAGCTTGGGTGGAGCTGGGCATATAAGGACTAGTTTTGTACTCGTGTTGGTACTACTTTTTGATAGTGGTTAAATCACATTACACTGTATCAATCAAACTCATTGTTCCTTCAGTTGAGATCAATGTTCTTTGCTATTCTACCTATTGGACCATTTTACCGTATAGAAGTAATTACCTGCACTGTTTATTCCATTGCTCATTTTTCTTTGGGATTGATAGATTGGATGCCCATTGGTATGAAAAAAATGAGGGGACAAAGTAGTGGAAAATGAGAAGACCAGTAAAACTCTGGGCTATGTAGTTTTTTTTTTTTTTTTTTCTTCCATTCAGCCACGTTCTGTAGAGCTGTTTAAACAGAAA
>JAQFJA010000021.1:1898882-1909887 GCA_029874485.1 Naso brachycentron
GTAAATGCTACATCTGCAAGTGTTCTGGTGGCTACTCAGTGAATGATAGGATGCAACATAGACAGTAACACAAAGTGGATGTGTTTACAAAACCCACAGCCCAAACATGACTGGATAAATTAATAATACATGTTTAATATAGATTAGAGCCATCAGCTCTAAAATATTACTTCACCTAATCTTCTTATATTATTTTCATTTCATGAATTACTGGTCCGGACCTCCCATACTAGTCATTTGAATGACACTCTGCTTTTCTACATAGGGGAAAAAACACAAATCATAACTGAAATCATAATCATAATGCATCTGTTGCACCCAGCAGTGTAAAATCACCTACTGCAGGCTATAATAACCCTGTCTAATGACTTTCACATGAGTGCCTTTCAAATTAGTCATGGACCACATTGCTTTAGACAGACATATTTGAGCACCCATGCTCATGTTAAACTTCTACTTACACACTGGCAGCAGTCCTTTAAATATTTTCTAATTTTCTCAGCTCCTGTACATCATGTGACTGACACTCCTGAATTTGTTTGCTTATTTGTGATGTTAATGTTTTCAGAGGCACTAATCATACTTCTAAACGAATCTCCCAAATGTACATCTCCTGTGTGCAGGTCCCTGATCTTTGATTATTTGAAATAACCCCTCTCCCTGTGTAATGTTATAACCCAACAAATGTTTAATGCTTCATGAATGTGTAAAAATTTATGCTGGAAAAAACATGAACCCATCAGCATTGTCCAGGTGATTAATCACAATAAGAAGAAGAAGGAGAAGAAAGAGGAGAAGAAGAAGAAGAAGAAGAAGAAGAAGAAGAACCTCCAAATATATGTTTGCCAAGGAACATAATTTAGCCTGCTTCATGAAAACATTCTAACCAAACTATGGCCACTGCAGTCTGCCTTCCCCACAGGTTAAATGGAGTGTTCAATACAACTCAGTGGATGTACTATTACTGTATTTATCAGCTAAATTTAAGGGATATAATGCATGGCATATAAACACGGGGCATTTTGCTGCTGAATGAATTAACTACTTTTGGAATGACATAAATATAGATCTCTCAAAGCTTTTGTGTTATTACAGTAGGAGACCTCAAACCTGTAAAACCTTTTTGCGTCATTGATGAAACATTCTGTAATTTATGACAAAATGCTTCCCCACCACTTTGGAGGTATTCTGACAATGTGTGATACAGTAAAGGGCACTGTCACAGATCTTATAGGCCTACTTATTGTCATGTCTCTTCCATTGCCACCTCCCAAAGGATCGACTTTATTCCATGTCACCCTTGGAGAAGAGGCTATGAACATGAAATAATTTTTTGTGTCCTTAGCTGCTGGGCTAATCTGTTCCTCCTACTCTCCTGCAGGAGCACAATTCTTCTTTTTGGACACAAAGGAAAAGACTTTGCATCCCTGCAAAACAACACAGTTAAAAACAAGAAACCTTTAATCTCCTCTTGCAAGGTGCTCAGATGTTTACCAAGTTAGATCAAAACAATGCTTATCTCTTCGTGAGAATTAGGGACAGGGATGATTGGAAAACTGACCTTGATGCTCCTAGTAGCCATTATGAATATTTTCTTGACAGTGGACAAATTTTCTAAAATGGCACATTGGATTCCTCTACCTGAACTGGCCTCAGCTAAAGAAGAGGCTGAGGTAACGCTGTTCCATGTTTTTAGCTTACATGTTTTTTTGAGAGATGTGCTGTGATAGGCTTGGGTCGATGTCTGGGCTTAAACCAGTTTAATTCTATGCAAATCAGCTAAACTGGCATTTGTCATTATGTAAGATCCTGACAAATCAAAAACATACATCAGCAGCAACACGCACTGACACCCAACGGCCCGACAACGCACATAACTCCAACTCGAAACTAATTGCATTAACAAGACGATAGCATAGCTGTTAGCATCATATAATCCTCATCTCTGCGCTGTATCAGCTGGGAAAGTTAAAAAAAAAACCTAAAAAATGTAATTGTTACAAAAACAACTTAATTCCATTGTTACAAGCAAACAAGAAAGATGTATCACTTACATTTTGTACTGAACAAGTTGGGCTAAGTATGTATGCTATTCATGATACTTGTTAGTTACCTCTGCTGGTCACAAGACCTTTTTAATACTTTATACAGGACAAAAAAGTAATATACTCTTTTTCCTGTGTATACCATTTACATATTGGGTACTATCTGGTACCACAAGATTTAGGGTCCATTGCCATTGTTAAATTTATAATCCTGTGGCTGTGCACTTGAAGCTCCTGAGATTCTGAACTGTAACCAACTTTCCATGGGCATTGTATGAAAGTATTTATATTGAAGTCTAACATGTATTAAGAAATGCACCTTTAAGGCTACAATTTGCATTGTTTTAATGAGGCTTGTATTTAAAGTGATGTTTGCTTCAACTGACACAAAAACTTGTTGAATAAAGTATATTGCAGAAATCCCCTTTCAGTGCACTGTATCACTCCCTGGATTAAAAACTCAGTCAGATCGAGCCAGATTAGCCCTGCAGACTATGGCTGCGAGGGCTGCGAGGTGACATGATTCTGACTGTG
Organism: Naso brachycentron; assembly: GCA_029874485.1. NCBI lineage: Eukaryota > Metazoa > Chordata > Actinopteri > Acanthuriformes > Acanthuridae > Naso > Naso brachycentron. The sequence continues at coordinate 1,901,462 of JAQFJA010000021.1, forward strand.
GATACCAATCTGGGATAAAGGAGATTATTAGGCACTAGGGGGGTGATGTGGGACAAGTCTTTCTCTCTCAGGTGACCAGATAGCAGTGTTGTTAAGACTGAAACAGTTAAGCACCAGTTTGACATTTTCCTGAACCTCATACACTTCTAAAATATCTCTAGGTTCCGAGAGGGGGTTTGCCTTAGATATGAGCTCCCAATTCTCTAAAGGCTTTTCTTTTCTCTCTCTCTCTCTCTCTCTCTCTCTCTCTCTGTCTTTTGAGTCTTAAAGTGTGCACCTGAAGCAGCTGCTCAGCTTTCTAGTTACCGGACCCCCTTTAAGCCCACATTTAGCCAATCTTACCTTCCTCTGTGGAGCAACAAATCCTGTGGAGCATATCTAAATTTGGACTGGGGGGGTGAGATAGTTGAAACAATGCCTAAAATACTTTTTTTTTTTTTCCATGGAACTTTCCCAATTAAAAACACTTGTAAAGTTCTCCAATAGGGCTGGGTGATACAGCTAAATAAAGTTTATCAATATAAAACATTTCATATCAGTTGATATAGATAATCATTAATGACTTTAATGACCTGTCTTTATTAAAAAAAAAAATAAAATAAAATCATGCAAAAAAGTTTGCATTTAAGCACTTCATTTTAAACCACCTTATTTTTAAGGCACACATAATAATTGTGATGCTAACAGTATCAACGAGGCTGCAAAGTACCATGTGGCTCATCTATCAACATAAACACTTATTTAGGGGCAGACCTTCTGTGGAGCACAGCTCTGTGTGCAAATTGCCTGAGCAAGCTGATCAGCTCTGCCAGTCGTGCTGAAGATAATAATTATAAGTGATGATTACACGGGAATAATAAAGCAAGTGCAAAAACTGTTAAAAAGCAAAGCGCAGTATTTCGTATCCATATCTTTCAAACACCAATCCATCCACTGATCCCTTCGCCCTCCTCAGCACATGAAGCGCTTGTTTTGTGAGAGAAATACACACTGTACATGCTGGCACATTGCCAGATAACGGGCTGACGGTGGCTGTTAACAAATTTCAACATATCACCTAACTCCACTGCACATCTTCTTCTAAACCTTTTTTTAAGCCTATTTTTATTGTATTGATGATGTTTCTATCGTCGATATGTATCGCTTTCATTGTTATCACCAAGCCCTATCCTCCAGAGAAAATTTAAGTGGAAGGTTGTGACTCTCACCCCACAGAAATGTTGTGGCTATCAGTTGATAGACAAAGTGTCTCGATAGTTAATGAAGTAGAAACAAGTGTGTTTTGTCCCTGCTTCTCTCCTTCTTGTTTGTCTTCCCAGTGTCCCCGCATATATCATCATTCAAGTCATTCAATGCTCCATCCTCCACCAGATGCCTGAACTTTTTTTATTGTCCAATAACAAGATCTGTAAAAATTGACATTGTTGTTTCTATGTCTTTATATATCACCACCCTTATATGGATGCTACATTATGGATGTGCATGAAGTATCAGTCTGTCCATGGTTGGTGGCTTCAGTGTCCTAAAGATCCTCACTGTATTCTTGACCTTGTTTTTGATGATTTGTGCTGATCATTGTCAATTATCGAAGCAGAGAATATAGTAAAAAAATTTCTAGTTCTGCTACTGCGTAGGCTGATTCTGGTGCTGCCAGCCTCACACTCAGAGGACACAGTAACGTACTGCACTACTAATCTTCTTTTTGCACGCCCTCGTGCAGAGGAGGGTGTGCAATATGGAGAAATCAACACAGAAGATGCAAATATATCTGGCTGTGCTGCCAGTGTTTACAGACTTGTGCGCAATAGTTTCAAGGTTGTAGGACCTTTACTGTACAATGGCATGCATTTTAGATTCCTAAATAATAGGATATTGATTGCTGGATGTGAATGATTGCCAAACAGTTGGGGGCCTTCCGTCACTTCAGGAAATATTGGGTTCATGCATCCTCTTAACTGCAAACAATCTCAAGGACTATGATTGATGAAGAAATCTTTCAATAAAAAAGATCAGCTGAAATAATTTAGTTTTAGGGGACAGCACTTCAAAAGCCATTATCATGAAGTGCTTGTATTTATCCTGATATAAAATAGCAGCTACTCTATCAACTCTTACATTTTTATGATGGTTCTTCCTTTCATAATCTCTGCTCTGCTCTAATGTGTTGCCCTAATCAGCCTTAAATTGTCATCTCTGTTTGATTTAACTCGGCCATAATGAGAAATCTGCCTTCAGAATGAAAGTTGCCAACAATTAATCCTTTCTATCTCTTTTTACGTGGCCTCTCAGCTTCACCCCTAGGCCGTCTAAATAGAGGTTTGAAGAGCCAGCTTGGCTGGATTGTTTTTCGACAAAGAACAAAACTATACACACACACACACACACACACACATATATATAAATAATATTTCCCAGACAGAACGTTTTATATCATTCACACTGAATGTTCATGAAAAAGAAGTTTAATTCAAAGGGCTCTATGAAATAGAGCATTAATGGGCTTTGGTAAAAATTTATTTATGAGTTTGGTGACTGTATTGATGTGATGGAAGCACACAGTGAGGGCAAAGTCCAAGTCAGAGCATATGAGCGGAGCGCGAGTGGGACGAATAACCGCTCACAGCTTGTGGAGCTGTGCATTACGTGTGCTCCAGCGCTCAACACCTCTCAACAGCACTCCGCTCCATCCCGCTCTCCGCTCAACACAGATTTTACTCCTCTCCACACTAAAATCACTCCGCTCACAAAAACAGAAAAAAAAAAAATCACCATGTTGCGCGCACTCATGCAGACAAGCCATGCGCACTTGGGCAGATCTAGACATGATGTGAGCTGCACTGCAGCAGAGTTTAGTGGTGCTGCTTCAATTCCGCTCCAGACTGTTTAAAAATCCACTGACAGCTCCACCTAAAATTTTTTCCGCTCCCGCTCTGGTCAAAATGGATCATTTGCACAAGAAAAATGTCCTTTGTTCTCTCCAAGCATTACTAAAAAACTTTATTTTCTCCTGCCTGAGTAATTATCCACGAATGAATGCAAAATGAAAGTAGACCTTCTTCCATTTAGCCTATGTTTGTTTGGTGGTGAGTTTGTTGGGTCTTTTTTTTTTGTGTGTGTGTGTGTATTAATGGGAATACGTCACCGAGTCTTGGTGAAGAAATTTTCCTAAACTTGTTTGAAAGAAATAATGAGTTACCAACTTAAGGAACTGTAAGGGTTCCGTAGGACATGCATTTAAGCTAGAACTTGTTTTAAAACATAGACTGGCTTAAAAACTGTTTCATGAAATGTGTGAATTAATATCTTGCATGCGTTCTATGAAGTTGGCCTGTTCAAAAATATCCTACAGGTTAGTTAGGATCGGTGGGTCATGTTACATTTTCTTTCTGTGTATTAATAAATCAGCTGTCGGTTATTAATTTATTATTGTTATTTATTATTCAGTTAGTAGTCCGTTTTTGTTTTTTTTTGGGCAACCCTGTAAAATGGGAAATTGATCTGTGTAATAACAGTTTTATGGTGGTTATTTGCTCATTAGCTTTATTAGCCAGTTTACGACCCTTGCTGTCTCATACAGATGCAGATGATTTAGCAACTGTATGAGACACACCAGTGGGGAAGTCCATTAACGCAACTAAAAAAAGCCAGGCTTACCTGAAAAACCCTGACTTAAACCAGCACTATCTCCATATTAAGCTTCAAGTCGTTCCACTAATGCAATTCAGTCTCATCTCATCAAGGCTGACTCAAGCCGGGCTGGCATAGTCTCGCTTTGTTGCTTGCCCTGATAAACTGAAGGTCTAAAAGATGATCCAATGACCAAGACAAAACAAACAAAAAAAAGACATGTTGAAAATATTCTCTGCTACTTTCCCCGCACAGGATCATCAGCAAAGGGACATGTGATGGGTGACAGGAAGGATTGTTTCTCCCTTTTTAGGTCACTCTGTCTTACTCTCCGTCTCTCTCTTTCACTCTCTTTCAATCTCTGTCTGTCTCTCTGTGTCTGTCTGATTCTCAGTCTATCTTGGATGCACTGCATAAACAGTCTAGATCTGTGTGATGTGACCTAAATCAACCCTGTTTTTACCAGCCAATCAGAGAGAGAGTAGGGTGGGTCTTTGTGAAAGTTCTATGTAATAAGTAAGGCTTTTTTTGTTCTTTTTACCACATTTTATGCTTAGCACTTTAAGTGGCAATGGATGTTTGACTTGTGCTATAGAAATAAAAATTCATTTGTTAATTGATTGTCGAGACAGTGAAAATGGTGAGATATGATTTTTGTTAGGTTTTTCGTTTTTATTACATGACATCAGTGAGAAAATTCACCGGACGGGACAATCTTTTGGTTTCCGACGGACATTGTTTGACACAGCTAAACTAAGCCAGTGACAGTTAATAGCAGAAAGCAGACATCTCTCTTAACATTCATTTCCTGTATCAGTGCCACATGTTTTTTTTTTCACCATGGCCCCGCCCCTTTAGGAGACAAGAGGCAGTCTTGAGTCCATTCATTCTTACAGGAGAAATGAACGTGATCACAAATTACGACCTATTCTTTTGCCCCATCATCACCAAAATACACTCTGGACCCATTTTTCACAAGACATATCAACACATTCTCATGAGATCTGGGAACCAGTGCTTCCTGCCTTGCTTCGCAACGGACATAACAAACAAATATGATGTGAAGCAAAATCCCTCTGCTTTAATTACTTCAGAAGACGAAACACTTCCAGACAAGGCAGACAGATGGTGGTTCCTAACGGTTTCCATGGGAGACATGACTCCACCCACTTTGAAGATGGGAAGTCTATGTACCATTTCAGGCCATTGGAACAGCATAGAGGGAGGAATCTTGTTAACAATCAACTATCTTTGACCAAGCTTGACAGCTAGCCTGTCCCTGAGCATGCTTGTTTGCCGGCATAACTCGGCAGGGATTCATTAAAGCCACAGTGATGGAACTTAACTCTCACTTAATAGGCCAAATTTATTGAAATAAGTGAGGCTTTTCCTTCAGCTGGCTTCTCAGGCCGCTCGCATTCTGATGCAACTTTGTGGCTGCACTGCAATCACAAATACATAAAAAATTCAATATTTAAACTATGTTACATCTCTTCACATGTCCTTACTCATTACTTCAAACTCAGGGTTCTCAGGTGTACTGGTGGTTGTTTAACCTGATTACAGTGCCCTCCTACTTTAACCACGGCAACATGCCAAGGCCCTGCCAGCAGGTTGATTCTGACTGAGGGGATAATGGGTCCTGTGGGAACTTTTCAATCTTCATTGTTTTTAACTGAGCAGTGAGCCAAAGCTAGCAACTGACCATAGTGAGAATAGAGAACGCTATTGAGTTACCTTTACCGTCTTCTGTAGATGATAAATAATTGTTATGGGTAAATCCTATGTTGACACAGGTGAGAAATTATCCATCCGTGTAAACTGATGGGTGTACCAGATCTGGCATGTGTTGTGGAAACAGGATTAACAAACTGCATTAAAGTATAAAGGATTGTCTGCAGTGTATAGCAGCCCATGAGCCTCCACTGTTTAAGTAGGCTATGTGCTAAGGTGTTTCTTTAGCAATGTATCAATGCCTTTTGAATAAAGCAATTGCCAGGTGTTTTCTGTGGACCTTCTTGCTAATCATTTCATTTAAGTGAAATATGCCAGAAACCCTTTAGCGATAGGTAGACTTTAAAGTTTAAAGGTCTGTCTCATGTCTCTTTGTGCCTTCTTTCGCCCAGCAGGAGAGTAAAGAAAATGGGCTGCAAGTAAGTCACAAGCAAGCTAATGCTCGCACCTCATTATACTGTTTTGAGGGTTTGATTACCAAGACTGTTCCTGCTTACCAGTTTTTCTCTCATTTATGTTCTGTTGAAGCAATTTAAAAACAGCAGTCTCTGATTTATAAACTGTTCATACCTTCATAGAGTGGCGTTTGGATTGTTAACGTGTATTTTCTTGATGTTTCTCACAAAGATAGTGGGTGTATTTGTATGGATGGAGGAGACTAGTGTTGTTACATTCCTTAAAAAATTGGATGTGCAATTCTAATATGTGTAAATGAACTTGGCCTCAGTTATTGGAAATTTCAGATTTTTTCGATTTTTTTTATTTTTTTTTTAATTTGAAGCAGAGATTCAAACCTTTTCAGAGAGTTCTCATTTTGTCAAAGTAGCTTAACCTACAGTGCACTAAAATCACTTCCTACTGCTTTTATTGTTTTTTTCAGGGTATGAAGGTCCTGATTTTTCATTTGTCTTACACAGAGTTACACAACAAATGGAAAGTTATGGTTCTTCAGGATACAAACAGAACATACAGGCCCACACAGATAATTAATTATACAATAGCATATGATTAAAAAATAAGATCAATTTAGTTTTTTTCATTATTTATTATTTTACAGTGCTTTTTTAAAATTCATGCCCAGAAGGATGTGAACAGAGGCAAATAAAGTAATGATAGGTCATCTACGAAATCCGTCCATCAACTGTAACTCATTTGAATACAAAGCATCACTTTATGAAAACACAGATTCAGCATGCGCTCTTCCTGCTGGACTCCTGTACTCTGTCGGCTCTGTACACAGTCTGTCTGTCAGTCCACCTTTATCCATTATCAGTGTTATTTTTTATCCCTCTCTCGAGCTCTTTGTCCACAATAGATCCCCGCCTCTAAACTGAAGGAGCATTAGCTGCGCTGTGAAACCACTCGGGCCTTTCTTGCAGGCAGCTGTGTCTCCATATGCTTTGCTTTGATGGCTCATTCCTGATTATTCTCTGTTCACCTAAACACATTTCCCTTTAATGCATTTTTTCTTACCTTAATACATTTATTTTCCTGGGGCAGGCTGAGGCATGGACTGTTTGAGCTCTATGTATTGATTGTTGTGTGGAATTTGATGCCTAGAGACTTGCTGTTCTGCTCTGCTCTTCTCTCCTCTCTCCTCCACCCCGAGGGAGTTTTAAATGGAAACACATTACTATGAATCACACAGTAGGGAGCTCCATGATTGATAGCATTGCTTACCATTTACTAGTCACTGTCTGGAGATAAGCCCTGAATTTATGGAGTATTGGAAATCCTTGCCGCAGCTACATGCGGATTAGAGTGAGGAATAGCTCCCCCCATACTGCCACCATAGTCACCCGGTTAACAGCTTAAGTGGAAAGCAAGAAGCCCATTTTATTGTTTATTAAAATAACATTTAATGTGTTTTTTCTTCTGCAGTGTTACTTTAAATGGAATGGGGAAACGTCTGGAGAATGGTGTCTGTGTGTGTGTTTTTATGGTGTGTGGTCATTTGCTTTTAGCTCTACCTCCATCTCATTTTATGTGCATCTCAGTAAAGCATTTGCTGACAAGCCACTGTGACTTTGTTCACCTTAAAAATCATGGTTGCAAATCAGTTGAGGTAAATCGACTGAGGCCAGATACCTGATAGATTGTGTGCAAGGGATATATTTGGCTGAAATCCAAAATAAATACATCATCAAAAATGTGGTACCTCAGTTTTCATACCTCAAAAGCAACTTACAAACCTAGAATTATATACTTGGAAGCAGCTTGAAGTTTTTACAACCCACTTTACAACTAAAGGACCCGGGTTTTGCATCTTACAAGAAGTTTTGGGCTTATTGGCAATTAGGGTTTAAATCAATGGTTGACAGCATGATCAACAATTGTTTTGCCCTGTGCTGATATTAGGGCGATTTTAACTAACTTCCCGTCAGAATAAAGATGTTACAAAAATATCTACAATCTGGCTTCGTATTTAGAGTTGTCTCTGATGGAGCAGCATGCCCACCTGCTGTGGCCTGTTAATCAGCACCAGTGATGAGCAAATTTTAAATCCTTGATTACAAACCAGTTTGCCGTCTCTTTGCCATGGATATGACACACTGCTTCTCTGCATCCATTAGCCCTAAAACTTTCCTCTGCACTTCACAACAGTAGTTAACATTATGGATAGGATTTTGTGATATTAAAGGCAAGATCATATTAAAGGGATTAATAGGCTTTGATACTGTAACACAAAGACTTCTACACAGTTAGCAGATAGGCTGTGCAATATTCTTAGTCTCATTATTGGCATCTGGGTAGGGCTGTACGATATTGAAAAAATATCACATGGCAATTGTGATATGATCTTTGATATTAGAGGAAACGATCATTTTAACACCTATATTTTCTCATTGATGTGTAGGCCAGGATAACTCCCTCCACTGCAGCACAATATTTGAATTAAAATGTATTTTGACACACACATTTATTGCACAAATATTGTGCCTCCCTGCAATACAAAAATCATGATGGCATATTTTTTTTTGGGTTGATTTTTCGAGTTTAAAGTCACAAATTTGCACCTTTTAAATCTGAAATAAAATAAACTTGAAAATATGTGTGTTTTCTTT
>JAQFJA010000021.1:1977664-1990724 GCA_029874485.1 Naso brachycentron
GGGAAGCTGGCGAGGCACGAAGATCATTTGAAGTGCTATTCTCTCCTGAACGTTCGATCCGCCCTGAGGAAATTTGTCATGTTTTTCCACCTTTCTGATTCCTGCAAGTTGAGGGTGAGGGGAAGAGTATATGTTCCAATTTGCTGTGGACATCTCAATACACACACACACACAGGTTTGTGTAGTAGACCGGTAAAGGTAACTAAGAAATTTGTTTGACCTTGCTGTGAAATCCTTTTCTCTACCAATTCTCTTCCTGTTTTGAGACAGTAGTTGGGCGAGCAGTAGCCTAATTCTTGACAGGACCTACTTCATCATCTTCCCACCCATCCCCCGGTTATTCTAAGCTTTGTTCTGCCTTTTGCCAAAGATCTGTTTTTCTTTCTTTTATCTCCTACACAGTCTACCTTTCATTCAGGGCCCGTTTCATCCACTGATAGATAACCCTATGTATATTTCTTTCATATTTTTTCTAAGTTTTAGGTACATGTAGCTTCAATATGGCTGTTTATTAGGCACAATCAAGAACTTGAGACTCTTCTGTTTACACACAGTGCGAGAAACACATACAATTCCAATGAACTGTAGATTGGCACGTTGTCGATTTCAATCACTCCTACGAAGCCCCAGAACTTCACTCCTGTACTTGGAACTAACAGCCTGACCCCCAAGGGAACGAATTCACACGCACAACCTCGCAAATGTCAAAGAAACCCACCAATATGCTCTTCGTTGCACTCTAGACCTGGCATGCGTTCTGAGAGTGATATCTCACTGCATAATTCTGTTTTGTGTATCAATTACCCACCCTTAGACGTCACCCATAAACATAATCCAAGTCTTCTCTATCGTATTGTGTGCTCAGTACTTTCAAAACAGTTTTAAGCTAGAAAGCTGCTAAATCCAACACATCTGATTCAATGTTTTGTGTCGCGGGTTACGGTTTCTGGCTCGAATAAATATGGTTCCATCAAAAACTTCAGAAACTCCTTCCTCTCTGCACTAGTGTTTTGTTCTCTTATCTTTATCTATCTTCTTTTCTTAAAAAAAAATTACTTAGTTATCCCAAGCTTGTAAGCGAACAAAATCGGCTGGTGCAGAGAGAATGGAGTTTCTGCCCATGTGATCACTGGTGGGGCACGGCAGTGGGTAATATACAGATAAATACTGTATACGGGTCTGCGGTCTGCACAAAGTTGTGGTGTGCACATCCCTGAAGTCTGCATGTAGTTGCAGCGCACATACCCCAATGGGCTAGTAATTACTTAGTGATTTAGAAGACATCAGTTGCAGGCCTAGTGACGAATGTTGTTAACATTTGGTTGTATAGAGGATACAATTACAGCTGGGCAATACTAAAATAAATTAATAAATATACATACCTGCAAAAATGATTTTTAAAAAACCAGGTTAAGATAACTGAAACATTTTTAACTTTATACATGGTGGCTGGATACCACAAACAACATTTATATCCCTTGATAGTGATATAGTTATATTAGGTTTTCTTTTTTTTTTCTTTTCTTTTCTTTTTTTTATAATTACATTTGCTTGCTGAAGGTATCAGGTGTTGAATTCAAATTTCTAATATTATGTATGTGTGTAATTTTGAAAACCAGGGATGAAAGAAGACTAATGCAGTGAAATAAGATATGTGCACTGGTTTTGTTTGATTGCTGCATTTACAAGAGGCAGCTATGAATAACATTTGGACATACTGGTATTGGGACATTATATTTAATAACCCATGACCAAGATTTTTTTAAAAATCTGATATGTACTCTATCACAATAAAGTGAAAGAAATTTGGCCCACTACAGAGACTGTACACATCCCTAATGTGAGGTAATTCTTTATTAAATATCTAAATTATGAAGACTGGTTTCAGATAAGCAGATGTGACAATTTACTCTTAATTGTTTATGTTAAATGCTTCAAGACTGCAGATTACAAATATCAGTCCTATTAAGTTCGGGCCAAATGGAAAAACAATTTGTTTGGACTTTCACCTTTAAAATGCTGATAATGACTCTTAAATGATTAATGCATGTAATTTCTGAACAGAACGGCTCACTGCTCTGAATGAAAACTGTGGTAATGAAATAGAAAAAAAAAGTCTTTAAATTGAAAATTTCCCCTGAAGAAAGAGAACTTCAAGTTGATAGCAATTCACAGAATCAAAGTGTTTGCATCTTCTTGAACTCTGATTAAATGTTCTAATTGGTAGAGAATCACTCCCTAAGAGTAACATCCATAACTGCCTGTACAGTAAAGAGGGCTTTTGCTAAATCCATTATCCTTAGAGACAGAGGTGGTTTTAGATAAACACTGTTATGGACATTGTTAAAGATCAAAGGGTACTATTTCACAAATGCAGCTAAATGGCTACCGGGCTTTTATCTGTGGATATGCGGCTGCTCCAGACTGATGGGTTACAGGTTTGTTTGTTTTTTGTTTGTTTTTTTGCCTTTTTGCTTTTTTTTGGATTTGGCACCACAGTTGTTTAGACAGGCATGATGCTTAGGTTAGACAAACAAAGTAGCAATGCGTTTATCCATGCAATTGTCCGTCTTTCTGTCCTCCAGAGTTTCAGGCATTCACAGTTGCAATAGCCAACTTCCCCCAGAGTGTTCCATCCGAATGCCTCCTTGAGCTAACAATAGATACAGGACAATAAATTTTTCATGACCCAGCAAATGTAGGAAATGGACAGTGGTGCGGTGTGAGTGACCAGGGAAAGAGCTGTTGGGTTGGGGATGGGTGGGGTTGGAGTAGAAGACTTTGAACATACTTAACTGGAAGAGAACCACTCATTCAGCCGGAAGGACATCTTTTCTTTCTCTGAGAATGAGGAAGCTTTAAACCTTCCCTACAGTCCAAATTGGTTTCACTAAATCTATTTGCTATTCTACAGTCTAGTGTACCCACCACAGGATTGTGATGCAATCCATCCTCTGTTAAAATTTAGTGACAGCAAAAGGAAAGACCATTACCACACAAAGACCCAGTGCATGCGTTATCTTGTTACCTAATGCAAAAGCCTACTTTTTTGTTGTTTTTTCACCCTTTTAATTGCTGATGGCCTGTAGGAGGTCAGAGTGTGCCACAGGAAACATTTGGTGAAAGGCATAGAGAAACCTGGGGCCTCAACCATAAAAGAGACTCAGTATGACTCAAGCATAACACCAAGATCTCTCATGATCAATGTAGTTTAAAATTCGTCCAGAAAATTTTTTTTTAAGTTATATTGCTGTTTTAGCTTGTCAGGAGATCTAAATCTATTGATTCAATTTAATTCTCCTAATGTAAGAATTACTTTTTAACCCATTCCTTCTAAGTAAATAATTATCAATGCTTGTTCATCAAGTTTAATTTCAGTAAGGGCCAAAATTTATCAGCCATGCAATATCCTCTCTATCATTCATTTGATATTCAATTGAGAATCCAAAATGAAAAAAAGAAAAAAAGAAAAAAAATAAGACTTCTTGTTGATTTGTTGATGAGATTCTAAAAATCAAATGATGCTTTCCTGTTTGAAGTTTTGATTTTACACATTGTTTTATTTGTGCAGCCAGGAAAGTTAGGCCTATTTACTAATTTTCTCTTGTGTTGCTTTTGGTGCTTGAACACAATGGCCTGACTTCATATGCTAATTTTAGAGTTGTTTAAAACTGCAAGACACATGCAGAGATTTCCACCATGCTGCAGCAGATGACTGTGGTAAGATGAGCCACCGTGGGAAACCATAGTAAAGTGAACTGCCATCTGAATTTCAGTGCACCTAAACTAACGTAATTATGGTAAGGATGGCCTCTGAACGAGGCAAAGGTCCTGACTAGAATAAATATACATGTTCAGGGTTCCAGACAGCATTTTGTGACCATTTTTTGAGACAGCATGAGTCTAGTTTACAACTACTTGCAAGCATGTGTTGTTTGTTTTTTTTCATGTTAAAAAAAAAAATGAGAGAGGGAGTCCATTGGCTGTCTTCACTAGGCACAGCCACTCCAAAAATGCCATCTGAGTGCATATGGGGAAAGCTCGGTCTGCGTACCTGGCAATTAAGCTGCAAAATTATCATGTAGATGCTGTTAAAAATTGTGTTGTGATTGAGATTCTGATCCACCATGCATCGTGGAAAAGAGACAGTTGGACATTTTTGCTTAATCAGGGGCCCGGAGATAAAGTGCTAATTGCAGGGCTGTGGCCGGTTGCAGCCGGGGACAGTGACTTGGCTTACAGCTGTGGCTTGTGCAATGCATCCCTATTCTGAAGACACTTGAGTGGCGCTGATAATATTAATTTTCAACAACCTAATAATCACTTACATGTTGATAAACCATGATGTGATATTGGCCTTTTACGTCAGCTTTAGTGCTTTTGTCCGATATTTTTTAATGTGTTGTACTGATGTTCTTGCCGGATGACCAAGGTTGTTATCTGTTGCATCGGAACATTCCTTTTATTATTAATGTTAAATAGTTTTCTATAATGAAGTGGTTTTAGTCTGCCTCTCAAAAAAACATGCTGGTTGCATCCGGAGTGCAAAGGGAAAGGCGAGGGCTTTTAGTTTTAGCTTTTAGTTCTTTCAAGTACCTGTGATGTCACTGGTTTCTGATAACTGGTAACTTTCAGTGCCCTTTGTATCATGCACCTTTTGTTCATGCGGACAGCTGATCCCGTCCTGCACTCTTGGATTATGTGTGGATGCAATTTGCACACGCGCTCTTTGACTTGAGCTGAGATGGTAATTTTTGGAAAAGGAATAATATAGCTTATATAAATAACTGTATAGTAATATTTCAATTGCCATTGCATTAAAACAATACATGAAAAGCTGGTAATGCTGCCGCACATTCAACACTCCACTTTCTTTTATTTGGTACGCACAAGCTAGCGTATCACATACGTACAAGTTAGTATCTTGTACGAGATAAAACTTGACCTTCAGAGTATTTTGTCCGTGGGCCTGTTTTTAGAATTTTCTGTTTTTGACCTGACCATAAAATTAAAAGTCCAAAAACAAAGCTTTATTTGCTTTTTATTTACTTTTTTTTCTATCGCATTGATAAACAAATAATGGAATAAGTCTTTTTTTTCCATTTTATGAATTGGTATTCTAAATTGAATGTCAAATTAAAGAATCACACAGGGATTGACGATAAACCTTCATATATTTATATGGTTTAGTGGGTGAGCCATGTAACAGATGGAAAGGAACTGATGCATCACAATGCATTATAAAATCAGTGCTGGATACAAAAAGCCACAGTTGAACAATGAACGACTCCTACTCTCAGCAGCAAGTACAACAACAAAAAAATCCTCCTCTTTGTGATTTCAGACGCAAACAAAAATTGAACAGCTGACCACAGGAAAATAAACACGTGTTTCCTCGTACATCTTATACACAAGCTTTGTAATTCTGTGTCAAATCTGGAGAGAGCTCTTGTAGCCAAGCCCAGTGTGCTGCTGTCTGCTTTAAAGAATGGCCAGCAGGAGAGCAGAGCAGTTTGAGATGGTACGTTCTGGCAGTGTAGTTCAACTTTATCTCACTTGACAATGGGCATGTAATCACAGAAGTCCACTGTGATTCAGTTATTGCAGCTTGTGGAATGTAATTAGGGTCCGGGCTGCTAAGCGACGAATACATATCAGAATCAACGCAAGAATGTATTTTAAACAACAGTCATTTACTTAGGAAGCAAATCAATCATTCTTAAAAATAAATCATGGAGGCAGTGTTTAGCTCAGTTGTAAAGAGTAGCTGCTCCATGAAAGAAAATACAGCTCTCAATGCAGGCGGCTGCGGATTGAATCCTGTGCTGGAAGGTCCATTCCTTTGTGTCATCCCCCTCTCTGTCTCTCCATTTCCTGACTCTCGCGATGCTCACTTTACATTAAAGGCAAAAAAGCCCCCCAAAAATATATATATATTTTTTAAAAATTACCAACATCTCAATGCTGTCTAGATGCAATATATTTTCAGAACAACTGCAGTCACTTGAGTGGTATTTTTAAATCAGATTTTCTCTTGTGAAGCAAAACACTTATCGTTAAAAACAAATCACCAACATTTCCATGCTGTCCAGATGCAATTTATGTATTATCAGATTTTTGTCTAGATAACATATTTTGTGACATTTTGACCATTTTTGAAATCTGCCTTGACAACTGCTGCCTGGCTGGTGACTCCTTGAGTCTATTCAAGAAGCCACACAGAAGGTTTCCCTTGCAGACAATTAGCTCAGTGAGTAAGCAGCTGGTTCTTGGTGTCAATGAATCTTGGTTCAAGACCCCAAAAGGGTGATTGCTGTTGACTGTGCAGCAATATAACAAATGACCTTTACAAAACAAATGTACAATAATTGCCAATTTAGAGTCATGGTAGATGATGTTTGAATTGTGCTCTTATGTGAACATTGCAGTCAATGCAAGAATGGCATTTTTAAACATCAGTTATTTACTTATGGAGCAAATCAATCATTCTTAAAAACAAATTACCAACATCTCCATGCTGTCTAGATGCAATATGTGTATTCTCAGAATTTTGTCTAAATAACTGAATTTTTTTTATTAGGGTCAAGGCAGCTAAGCTGCTAGGAGCCTATTTTATTCCTAGGTTTTCTTCTTCTACCAAGGATATCAAACTTTCCATGGGTGAAAACTCACCACACTTTGCATAAAGGTGTAGTCAGATTACCTCAGTTGTAAACTCAAACCAATAGTCCTGATGGTGACGCTACAGCAAGCATCTAAAGTTCGAAACTTTGAAAATTCATAACAAATCAACCATATGTGCTAGCTTTGCAACTTTCACCAAAATGTAGCCTCAATACTGAAGAAACCTTTGTACACTTTACACTTAAACATCAGTTATTCACTTATGGAGCAAATCAATCATTGTTAAAAACATTTTACATGGGTGGTGTTTAGCTCAGTTGGTAGAGCAGCTGCCCCATGTTAGAGGCTACAGTCCTCAATGCAGGTGGCCATGGTTCAAATCCTGTGTCAAAAGGCCCTTTCCTTTGTGAAGCCTCACATAAATTGTCACTAGCCAGTTAGTGTGTCTGACACTTAGGTGTCACAGGTTGTCAGTTCAAGAATCAACTGATGCAAAATGAACATTATAATGTTGACTGTATTGTCCTCCTATTCCCCTGTTTGTTGCTCAGACTTGCCTAAATTTGCCAAAAATAGTCCGGACCTGACCCATCGCTGTGCAGCAGCTATAATTATTGTTGCTGTTTCCCAGGGTTCAATTTCACCCAGCAGCTCTTTGCAGTGTGCCATTACCTCCTGAAGACAGGAGTAGTGCTATCTATCTATCTAGATATCAGCAAACACAAACATTGCAGGTTTCATTCATACCACTGGTGCTTTCCTCACTGAGTGCCATTGCCAAGGTATGATCTCTATCAACATGGGAATAGAACCCATGACCTTAAAAGCAGTAGTCATACATCTTACCAACAGAGCTAAACAGACACATAATCAGCTCACTCTCTGTCTGACCACTGACATGAAGGAGCTGTCAACCTGTCTGTGAGTGAATGTGGAGTCAGAAAATATTTGTATCTGTAATCACAAGGAAATGTATTTTGTGTCATTATTCGGGGCCAGGCAGCACCGGGAACCTATTGTTTTCCCCAGTATCCTTTCTTCTTCTTCTTCTTCTTCTTCAGTCACCAAACTTTGCACAAAGCTCTGGTCCCACGCCAGATTTACTCAACTCCAAGCACATGTCAATAGTGCCTTGACAGCTGCCTGGCTCTCCATTTGTGAAGCCACACACGAGTGTTCACATCCAGCCAATTAGCTCAGTTACTCAGGAATTTGCTCATGGTGTCAGAGGTTGTGAGTTCAAACCTCAGCTGAGGCAGAATGGATATTGTAATCCTGATGTTATTGTTGTCTTCCTAGTTTGTCTCTTGTTCCTCAGATTTGGCTAAATTTGTCCAAAATTGTGTGGCCCAACCTCTGCTGTGAAGCAGCTTAAATAAGTAAGTGTTATCAGGAAGAGTGTTCCTGGTGGCACTGGATCTTATACCCATGCTTTCAACAATCCCTGAAGAACTCTTTCTTCCAAAAAGGGTTCTCTGGATCAAAATGATTCTTACTGGAACTCCTAGTGTTACCAAGAACCCTTGAAAAACCCTTTCTACAGAAAAGGGTTTTTCAGAAGCAAATGGTTCCAGGTAGAACCTCAGCCCTTCTCAAAGAACCCTTTTGGAACCCTTATTTCTAAGAGTGTGGATGCTGAGCAGTGGAGAAAGAGGAGCACACAAAACTCCGCCTAATCCAAACCCTACGCATCCTTCTCCAAAGTTGGTATATTCTCTGTAGGTAACTTGTGCTTTACAAATAAAATGAAAAAAAAAAAATAACAGATTAAAACAAACAAACAAAAAAAGTAGCACGTTTGAAGGAGCTGTTGCATCTATGTGTGCCATTTTATTAAATGCCCCCATTCTAGATAATTGCAAAACCTCAATTGGATAGGTGGAAGATCAACTGAGCTGTGTGGAGCATGGCCTATTTTCTAAATTTAGCCACGACATGTGGTTGTCGGGATGAAAATGACTCCTATGCCTTGACTGCACAGTCACAACAGTGCTGCTTTCCACACCGGGTGAAAATACTGAAAACCAGGGAACAGATTGTTCACCTCTCTGTTTTTTAAACCTAGAGCTGTAGACACTCTGCAGTCACAAATGCCACAGGAATTATGTTCAAAAACAGCAAAAAGACCTCACACACTTTAAGGGAGAAGTTTGGATTTTTGCACATTAAGCCGTATAATACAGATATTTGCGATCATATACAATGTTCTACAGCAATGGATGTTCTATGGAAAACGATACAGTCTTGACAGCTCATGGCTGTTGCCACTGCTAGCTGAAAACAACAGAGGTGCAGGGACATTGAAAGTGCTTCAATAGTCTGTTGAAAAACAGAATAAACACTCATTTTAAAAGACAAGTAATTCAGAATGTTTAGTAGTGTCCTCTCATGTACCGACATTTAAACACCAAGTAAAACAATGGCTTATAACCGTTACATCATAATAATGCTGTAGAACATTGTTTATAATTGTAAATAACCCTATTATAAGGCTTAATGTGCAAAAATACAAGCTTCTCCTTTAAGTAAAGTCCAAGTTCCCTCACTGATGCAGAAGTTAGCATGCTAGCATTTAGCCATATTCCATATGCACTTGTTGGCCAGACAACATTGTGGGTGTGTCTCATTTAACAAAGTGTATACCAAGTGGAACTCCCCAAGGAAGTGATTTATTAAAGATCCAATTTTCCTTAACCATGACAACGTGGCTAACCACAACTATAATATATTATGATCATCTTATTATTTTATCACAGAGTTGTGTATTTAGAGGCCACTTCTCTTTTTCAAGACCATCCAGTAGTGCACTGCAATATGTTTTCTCCATTGTAGGCAACCTAGATGGCACTTCATCACAATTTCTCCAATGCAAGTGCACCAAAAACGGCACTGTATCATTATTTTATGATGTATGTACTATAAGGGACATGCAGATGGCACTTTTTCAAACTTAGCGTGACAAGAAGGCTGGGAAGAGGATAAAAGACATCAGATATGGCAAATATTTTAGATGTGCTGAAATGTCTTCTATAACTGTCTTTGTAGTGTACAAGATCCGATGGGTGTTTATAATGGACAATCTGCATGCGAAGTTTAAGATTTTCTTTGTTTAAACCCCTAAGTATGTGATATATTGTTAAAAGAAAGTGCTATTATTGCAGTTGTCAGAGAAAATCTATTATAATACTGAAAATGAAAAAGTGCAAAAGCAAAAACAAGGCAATATTAATAAATCTGACTGCCAGCATGGTATGAATTCATGCTTTCTGCACAATCCACCACAATATAAGGCCACACGGTTGGATACTGTGGCTGTGCCACAGAAAACATTACTTCCTACAAGTGTTAAATGAACTCAATACCAATAACAAAAAGTTAAATGCTGTTGAAGTTTCTGGTTTCATTGTCTGTTCATCTATGGTTTTGCACTCTAGGCAGGTTGTAGTCAAGAGAAAAAAGGCCTAAAGTTCCTTTAAATAATTAGAGCTGATGAATTATTGACTCTGATCAATTATTAAAAAAAATAAGGAAGGCTTGAAAAAGTACAGGTTCGACTAGGCTGCCTTTTTACTGACTTTGCTTTTTATTTTGACAGCCATTTCTTCTGTAGTTTATTGTTCATTTTTTGCAGTGTCCAAATTTTGTTATGAAAACTTCACCTTCAGTTCATGTTTTGGCTTTATCCCTTGCTACCTTTTTATTTTTTAAACATCACAAACATTTCTGAAGGGCTTTTTGAAAGGAAAACATCAAGGCACAACCATGTTCTAATGTGGAAGAGAAAGCACTTTATCATAGATCAGTTTCACCTTAATGTCGATATGTGATGTTATCCGATGCTTGTTTGGCTATTACAGAGAAACCCTATGCCTTATTGCTTCCTTTATAGCTCAGTGAGATCAGTCGAACCAACAAACATGCTCACCTTATCAGTATTGTAATTTGTCTCTGAAGACAACTTAATAGTCCATTTACAAGGACACATCAAGAAAGCAAAGAAAAATTGCCTATTAAACTGTTTTCTCTTTTATTTTCTATCTCAGACACACAGTCCACAAGCATATTATACATTTATCAGAGATTAAAAACTTCAAGGACCCTCAGGAGCCATATGCCTTTGACTGAGAAAAAAGCCACTAATCTGTCAACTTTAGAGATGTACAGCTGAGTTGAAGGTGGTTTTTTTTCTGCAAAGTAACACATCTTCAGCAAGTTCCAATGTACCCCGCTATGAAGTATTTTTTCTCTGATTTGGAGGGTCTGGCTTGACGTGCCAGTTTGAAGGTAATCAGCTTCAACAGTCCTTTGTCAGTGTCTACCAGCTGGCTGCCGGATCAAACAGAGTTTAACAGCATTTCCAGCAAGCAGCTGAAAGCCTGACAAATGAAATAACCAAAGGGTGTTTTAGAAAATAACATTCATTCTTCTCACATTACGAACTCAACTCAAGACTGAGCCAAAAATATTTAAGTGAAATTGCCCAAAAGCTGTTGCTGGGTTTGATTGGTATTGTATCTATTGTCGGAGTGAGCATGAATCACTACACAGTTCTGCAAAAAGCATCCTGCTGTGAAACATCTAAAAAAAATGAAAAAAGTCTACATTAAAGCAAGCTCTTGTGAATGCAGTTTTATCTGTTATTTGTGATGGCTATGATGACATTTAACTCACTAATGTTTTTAATTAGCTAGACAATAGAATTGGATAAAAACTACATGATGGGTTTCAGCAAAAAGCTATTTGTTGATAATATCAATTCAAAAGTTAACTTTGAACTATGAGAAGACACTACAAAAACAAGAGGTTTTTTTGCCCTATTTTATTTTAGTTTTATATCTGTTCTTTACACGTATGTTCAGTTTTTATTAAGATAAATACTTGTTTATATTTTGATATAAATATTTGAAAAGTATTCCTCGATTTATAGAATTTGCTTTTTTTTAATAGCATTAAAGTAGCTACAACTAGTAAGCTGTGTTCTCCACTAGTAAGCTGTTTTAATATAATATGATATAATATAATATAATATGATATAATATAATATCAGAACCTTGTACCTTGCATATGATTATATCACAACCATACATATGTTCCACTGTTGTTAAGCTGTGACTTGTGGAGATTTACCTACTGAGTAAAAAATGTATGACAGAAATTGTTTAACTGAAACTTTAAGAACAAGTCTTGAATTATAAAAATTATATTATTTTCAGCATTGTTTAATTTCTTTAAAGCCTCTCTGAGGAGCTTTTATGTGTTGTTTGTAGAGGCGCGCATGAGACAAAAGCAGTATTGCTTACTGTCGGAAAGATCTTGTCCAGCGAGAGCATTTGTTTTGAAAGAGAGTAAAAGAAACATTTGCAAAATACCAGTTCGACCACAAACACAAAATATTGAAACTATCTAAAGTAAAATATCTCCATGTTTTCTAACCATAGATAGTAAAAAACGAAAACATCTGATCAATCACGCTCATAAACAAGATATCGTCTCTTCCAGTCAGTGTGCAAGTGTTTCATAGCATTTCTGCTGACTGAGCGGACTGGAAAAGACATTGTAAAAGACAAAGGATAGTAATCTCCAATCTCCTTACTGATGGTCTCATTTGCTGTTGTAGGTAAGATGTGAGGCATCATATAATTTAGACTGCTGCATAGCTTTCAAAAATGTAAAATGCATTTGAACTGTTGCTAAGATATACTTACATTGCATTGCAGTCTCAGGCACAACTAAGTGTTCAAAAAGCAAATTCCCTCTGTCAAGTCAGCCTCAACAGTGAGGACAGCAGGAGAAAATCCACATCAATCTGCCAAAGAGGCCACTGATGCTGAAATAGCTACTCATCCCAGCTGGAATTCCTGCAAATTGTATAAAATTGCATACACATTTCCTGTTTGTGTACTGTGTTAGCAGGTTCCTGCTACATATGTTGAGAGATGGAGGAAATGATTCCACTTACAACAGCACTGGATGTGTAAAGTGCTTTGAGGAATTAGAAGCCTGGTGTTAACTCACAGTACTTTGATATTTCATCTTGGCCACTGTACTCCTATGTGTTCAGAATAAGTATAAACATTCCGCCAAGTAACTCAGTTTCTCTTCAGATACACAACAGATTTTTCATGGAAAACATTACTGAAGATAAAGTGCATGACAATATGCAATAAGTACGGGATAGTCAACGAGGTGGTATGTGTTAAACAATTTTGAGGCACAACGTGGAGGCACAGAACCACCCGATGCGAAGTGGAGTGACTCAAAACTGTTAAACGCATACCAACGAGTTGATTATCCTGCTTATACCATGGTCAACAATTTAAAATGAAAGCATTCGCTAAGTTTTGGTATAAGTTCTGCATTCAAAATCATATTTTCATGTGATTTATGGTCAATCTATAAAGTTTTAAACTAGCAATAACTCTGGAACAATCATTAC
>JAQFJA010000021.1:2067945-2084007 GCA_029874485.1 Naso brachycentron
AATTCAGTTGGATTTCAGTAAATGAACTTTCTTCCTTTCTTTTACGCTGTCACTCTGCAATTTGAAAACCAGCAAACTTCCTGACATGATTGATCCATAATTTTTTTTAAATATTTTTTGAACGTCCAGTCCAGTCAAAACATGAACTCTAAACCTACATTCATATTAAAGTAGCAGCTACAATTATCTGTAAGATTTGATTTGTATAAAGAAATTATTCCAAAATGCTGTGAATACATTACATTATGATCACTTGAGAGCTGCATGGTTCAGTTCATTGCTTATTTTCTCTCTGGGGTGATGACGCAAAGGGATGGGCTGCTGCTGCCAGATGACCGGCCGGTCTCACCTGGCAAGCTGGGATTCTATACAAGTCCCAAAACATTGAAACAGATTTACAAACAGACATTATTTAGATAAATTGGCCACATAAGGGGAATCTAGGTGGTTAAATTCTGGCTCAAAATAATTTGAAAACTTACTGAAGTTTAGAGTTACATGGTAAAACTTACAAAACAAGTTCTTCTAGTTTTACAAACATAATTGTGAGGCTTTGCTGTTTCAAATAACGTGTAGTATTTTACCAAGCTGAGTAAGGGTTCACCTGTATGTAGTGAGGAGGCCTGAGCTACGTACCTCCACAGGCAGTAGGTGGGACTTGGTTTGACAGATGTCCTTCTGTCAAATCCAACTATCTCTTAGTTTACTCAGCCACCTGTCAGCCAATCAGAAAATTTACCTAGACAATGGCATAACATTTATAACTAGGGAGCTTGTCTTCTTATTAAGAACTGCATCAAGATGAACCCTTACTCAGCTTTGGTAAACACTGATGTTGATCATAAGATTATGATTAACAGACTAAAAGATCTGGTCGGGATGTCTGGATTGGTCTTAGAATGGTTTTCATCTTACTTTTTTGGCAGAAGTTTCAGTGTTTTTGCAAATCAGATCATGTCTGAAACTACAAGGTTGTCTTGTGGGGTACCTCAGGGTTCTGTCTTGGGACCCATTTTGTTCCTTTTGTACATGCTTCTTCTTGGACAGATAATTGGGCAGTTCAACAGCATATCTTACCATCTTTATGTTGATGACATCCAGCTGTACTGCTCATTCAAGCCCACTGAGTTTGATAAATTGTCTTCCTTATTTAACTGCTTGACCAACGACAAACAGTGGTTAAGCGACAACTACTTGCAGCTGAACTCGGATAAAACAGAGACTCTAATCATCGCCCCTGAGAGTAGTATTCCTCTGATTAAGCAGTATATCAGTGCTTTAGGCTCATCTGTCCAGCCTAGCATCAGGAATTTAGGTGTTATTTTCGATTCAGCGATGTCCTTGGAGCATCACTCCAAACAAATAATTATAAACTGTTTCTTCCATCTCAGCAACATATCTAAACTTAGAACTCTGGGAACTCTCAAAGGCAGAACTGGAAATGATCATTCGTGCTTTTATATCATCTCATTTAGACTACTGTAACAGTCTTTTTACTTGTCTGAATAAGAAGAAGCTTGTCCATCTCCAAGCTGGTTAGAGCTCTGCTGCAAGGCTTATAACTCGCACAAGCAAAAGAGCAGACATCACACCTGTTTTATCTTCCCTTCACTGGTTACCAGTTAATTTTAGAATTCATTTTAAGATTTTGATCTTTATTTTTAGAGCCTTGCACAGACAAGCTCCTTCTTACATCTCTGACCTGATACATTCTCATACTCCCACCCGCAGTCTGAGATCATCAGGTCAGAAGCTGCTTGTGGTCCCACACACCTTTGGGGATTGCTCCTTTCAACTAGTAGCACCCAGATTATGGAATGCACTGCCTCTCTCTTTGAATTGCTTAAATTCTGTTGATGTGTTTAAAAAGCAGTTGAAGACCTTTTTATTCAAACAGGCTTTTAATTAGACGAGGGCTTTTATGGCTATCTGAATCTTTGTTTTATGTATCCCCATCGTGTTTCTTTGTGTATGTCTTTACTTTCTTTCTTTTTGTATGTCTTTACTATTTATGTATTGTGAAGTACTTTGTGATTTTTATCTGTGAAAGGTGCTATATAAATAAACTTTACTTACTTACATACTTACTTAAACTACACATTATTTAAAATAATGTGTGTAAAACATTTTAAGAACTCAGTGTCATTGCATGTTGAGAAAGAAAAGTTTTGTAAAGCTCAATATTACTTTGTGGTTTACAAAAAGGTCAGGTTACTCAAAGATTCCCTTACATCAAAAGGTCATCACCCAGCACCATCACTGACAGGTCTAGTCACCGGTGTTTCCTACCAAACAGGATCCCCTGTGAAGGGCTGATGTTGGTCTATAAGTGGAGGATGAAGCGCAGGTGATTCCCCCCACAAATCTCATCTCACCTGATTGCCACTTGGAGACTTCCAGTGAATGTAATGCACATTACCTGGCTGACATGATGAGTGACGGCATTTTCCATATACTGACCAGAGGGCCTGAACTCTGTCAAAGAGGCAAAGTCCCGCTTGCGCGTTGCTTTTAATTCCATTTTTTAACTGCAACACTCCTCATCATGTCCTCCAAGCTTTCATTCATTAGTTCTGTGAAGTAGTCGTATTTAGCTGTGTTGTTTTGTGCCGTGCTGTGCAAGTTATCTTTTAGAACTGTTAAACTGGACATATTTGGATATGTTTTTATACGCAATGTGTTAATGTACCCTTTTGTTATGTTTGTATGTTGTCTGTTGTGTGCACTGTCAGTTGAACTGCGCACATACTCCTCGCTTCAATGAATATGCCGATGATAGCTCAGTACGTCTGTGTGCCTATGTGTGCAGACTGGGTGTGAGTGTGTGTGTGTGCCTGCACTCTGGATGCACCCTGTCACTGAGCCATAGGATTTAAATGCTTTATAATGAAGTCCCAGGTTAAGCTGTAGTACAACTAACTTCTGTGCTGTCATTTCCACACACAAACACAAGCCAAAATGCAGCGAATGGTCTCGCCAGATGTCATTTTAGCCATCAGAAACTTTCGCGTGCACACGTAAAACTGTTGAGTTTTTTTGTTTGTTTTTTTTTTGCCTGTGTTCCTTTAAAGTGGAATTTATATTGTTATTCTTCCTTGACAGCATGCTGCAATAAATCTCTATTTGCCTCATTTGATAGTTTTGGTATAATGTGTGTCCAGGTTTCCATCCACACACTGACAAACAGAGTCTGCATGGAGCATATTTATATTTCCATCTTGGATTTTTACAACTGAGGTATTTGGAGCATTTGGAATTAGACTGTTGTTTGCTTAACATCGCCTGTTGACGGTCTGAAATGACTGTGAAATGTCTAAGCAAAACAGTTAACCTAATCTTCAACATGTTCAAGCTCCTTTTAGGAGGCAAGCATTTCAGCCTGTAAGCCACCTTCTTCATACAACGTTTTCAAGACAGCAGCCCATTAATAAATATCATGTCATCATAATGAATAGAACTGGTGACAAGAATACAGAAAGCAAAGATAAAACACCAGTTTTCCTTTAATAACACTTCAATGAGGTGACCAGTGGTTCAACCCATGACCTGTTATGCACTGTTCTGTATGCTTTGTTTACACCAACTAATTGAGAGTGGAAAACACCTTGTCCAGCTTGGCTCATTTCGGTGTGATACCCCCATCAGAACTGTGCGTTGCAACAATCTGAAACCACCTACATGCCCTTAACCTTCTTTTTATGTTTGGTCAAATCTGACCGATTTCCAAGATTTTTTCCTAAAAAAAAATGCAGTTAATGTCATTTGTTTGTCATGAGGTTCCATGACTTTGTTCACACAAGGCATCTGCACACACAAAATAAATTCTGAGAATTTTTAAATTTTTTGTGTTTTGTTAAACTTGTATACACCTGTGGTGTCCTGGTCAAAAATGAGTGGCCATTAGAAATGAATGGGTAAGACTTCAATTAGTCTATTAAATAGTGTTCAAGCACATTCCCACACGTCTTTCCCACACCCCAACATGCAGGTGTCTTTGAGCAGGCACACGCACACACCTTATGCCCCCCTTTTTGTCTTCTATGAGAACCCCCATGCGAACCTATCTCCAATAGAACTTCTACCCCATGGGAACCACACTTGTTGAAGATCCACACAAAGAAAAGCACGCAACATTGTTTAAAGGATAGCCTACATAAAACTTTCTCATAGCTCTGGTATACAAGACTGTTTGGAGGCTTTGCTAAAAATTCATTCTGTGGCAGCACGCTGGCTAAGTGATATACTTCACATGAGGCTCTGGATTATGAGTTGTATGAGCTGAGGTAAGTGAGGCCTGCAGCCCATAAATACCAAATGGAAGTACAAAACTCATAATGTTCACCAAAATTTGAGTTAATCAAAATATATAACACAACATTAGGTAATAAAACATGTATTTTTATGGATTTATAACCCTCTAACATGGATCGGTCATTTCTGACCGGGAACAGTAAGATAATTACGCTGAAATTAACAGAATAGGAGGGTTAAAAGCTCAATATGATATAGTTTGAAGATGTGGTGAAGTCACAGCTTTATTTACATTACATTTAGATCACATTTGCCGACATCTTTCCTCACTCTCTGACTGCTGTTTCACTGTCAGTTAGTGACAAAATTAAAAGCACTATTACCTTGAATAAAACTGTGTATTTCTCTGGGTTTAAAAAAAATGTTGGAAACCATTGTATATACGCAATTCAACCAAATATGTAAAATATCATTGTTTTAATACGTTTTTGAAGTAGATATTAAACATATTGTATGTTTAAACAAATGTCACTTATTTGTAGGAACAAATCAAATGAGTTTTTGTAATAGATCTTACCAAATTCCACATTTTAAACCAACAGTCAACCTTTTGAATGCAGCACTTCATATAGCTGAATACACATTATAAAATGAAATTGTACATTTACTGGGTTTAAACGGGTCATTCTCAAGAGAGTCATTTTTATAAATAGAACAGAACGAGAAATTTTCTTGCTTGAGTGCCAAGGGCCATCTCTCACAGACAAGAGGTAGTTCACACACAATAAACATTACACTTAAGATAAGAATAGACAGAGTAATTATAAACACCAGCAAATTCAATACAGAAAGAGAAAAAAAAAATTCAACATGGCATCATGCTAGATGCACTGTAAATCTTTTCCGGCATCCTTCAGATGTGTGAAGGTTAATGGGACTCATTATGCAGTCTGCCTGTGCTAGTGAGCATACACATACCAACAGACACACACATGCAGGCACGCATGCACGCACACACACGTGCGCATGCACACACACACACACGCACACACACACACACACACTATTTTTAGAGGGTTTTACTTCTCTGTATCCCAGCAAGAGAAAAAGGGGTTGAAGGAGACGCTTGTTATTCCCTTGAGCCTCCGCCGGCCTGAGGGCAGATGAAAAGTTGGAGTGATTCTTTGAATACCAAGTTCTCTTCCTCTTTTCCTCTTTCCTTCTCTCCTCGTTCTTCTTTCTCTGCTTTGCTCGATCAATCGAGCTGTCCAGTCGTCGGAGTCTATCCATGAGAGGGTCACAGTCATCCATCACCAGATTATTTCCTAGCCTAGTTCCTGTGCACTGCCTTGAATTAAGTGGTAGTTTGCCAGATCTAAACATGGCTTTCAGACAATTAAGTATGGCGTTTGTGATGGATGGGTGGCAGCCCAGAGCAAGTATGCCAGGCTAATAAGTTCTGCTGTTGGTGATACTGTTTTGCTCATGCTACGGGAACTATGTGTTACGGGTCCCAAGGATAGAGGACCACAATAGCAAATATAGTACCTGTACGAAGCAGGTGAAACAGAGGAGTGAGGACACAGTCTGTGTTGTTTTCTTCCCAGATTGCATCTGTCTGATTTATTAAACAACATGTATCATAATCACAGTCAAATAACCACAGTGAATATCTTTTCCCGTTCTAGTTTCATGTAGTTCAACATATATTTTCCTTGCCAAGTCATTTCTATCACTCACATTCACATCTACTCTCATCATCTTCTGTTCCCAAATCAACACACATTTCGATTTATATCAATAAACATTTTCTGTAGATACAGTACATTTACTTTTCTCAGTATAAACCGGTTCAACATATTCCTCCGTATAGTTTAACAGTATTTCATGAACCTGTGCATGCAATGAACCACATACTTTGCCTCTGTAACAGAGCCTGGAACGCAGGAATGATAGAGTGCTTGTGTTGTGTGTAAGCTTTAATGTTAACAAAATACAGGGTAACAGCATAAATGACAACCTAACCATGCATCTTGTGCAGGAGCTCCACTGCTAATGATTCCCACTTTAACAAGTGTAACTGCCGGCTCATTTGACACAAAATGGTGGACGCGCACAAACTTTTCCACTCGTTGTCGTCGTTTAAAACATAAATAACGTCTTTAAACATGAAGCAAACTCTGCATCAACATTCCCGGTAATCATAACTGTCCATAACATGGAACATTTCGTGGTGCTTTGACCATTTACTGACCTGTATGAAGCAGGTGAAACAGAGGAGTGAGGACACAGTCTGTGTTGTTTTCTTCCCAGATCGCATCTGAAAAACGTGGGGAGACGCCGCCCCCTTTACCCATCCCCAGAGCAACTCGTCCCAGCACAGAAGTTCCACCCCCCCGACTTTTAACATAAATGTGACATAAGCACCCAAATTATTCAACTGAGGCCATAAATAAATAAATAAACATAACAAAATAAAGTACTTTTTAGTTCTTAAATCTTCATTGTGGTTGACCTATTTTTGGGAGTACCACATGTGCTTTGATAAACACATACAAACACATAAAAAGAAGGATAGAATGATCAAGTAAGAAGATTATCCTGTTCTCTAAAGGTTGGTCAGATGAAAATAATGTGACAGTGTTTGTTGTATAAAATTTTGTTTGTTGTTTAATACGCAAATTGTGCTACAAAACCAAACTGGATGCAGTCTGCATTATTTACAATAGTTATACGGGCTGCTTACATGTCTGATCTCACTTTTGTGTAGCAATGAGTGTAATTTGAAGTAATTTTAATATTTATTGTAAGAAGTTATGATACAGATCTGAGAAAGAGAAAGGCAGTTAGCAATATACAGTACAAATTTGATCAAGTCAAATCTGATTTGGAGTTTATGCATGTCAGAGTAGTACTGTCTCAGAATAAACAGATAAAGTTATTGGTAAATGTAAATACTAATTTGGAATGCTCTCAGCCTGATATCACACCAAATTGGACAGAGGTAAGGAGCAGAGAGAAGAGGGTATATAGTGTGTTTTATTTATTGTCTTTTAATGGTTACACAGTGCCTCAGTCACAAGGGATAGTGATGCGGGGGTCAACCGAATTTCCTGCGGGGTCCCGGAACGAACATGTGGGTCATGCGGGTTTGGGTCAGCTTTATGAGAAAATATCACAGGTGTAGGTGGTGCAGGTCAATGACTAACAAAGAACTGATCAGAGTTGGCCAAAGAGTTATTAATAACACACAGAAAAACTTACAAAAACGTAATGTGTGCAGTACTGTCTACTTTCTTTTTCCACTCTCTGTCACTCACTAGCTCTGTCTCAGTCATACATAGACACACACAGCGGCGCCGTGCGCTGGCTGCTCTCAGCCTGGTCCTCTGTCTCATCTTAGCTGAATCCAAACAGTTGCTAAAGTCACTGACATTTCACTTAGAGTTATAAAATGACAAGAGTAAGAAGAGTTAACCGGCAGGATGATGGCGGAGGATTAGTTGTGCAAAAGTGAAGTGCAAAAAGCACCTAAGTTAGTTCACAATATTTTGGATGCTTGATAACTTGAATAAAAGAAAATTTGTTAGCCCACCTGTTGCCTTTAGCTCTTGTCTAACACCTCTTTTCTCATTCCATTACTTTTACAGATGGTATGACAGTACTCCCAGACATACTTAAAATCAACCCGCTGTCAACAAATGCTGAAAATGCAGGGCCGCCTTCGTGCCCACATCAGCGAATCACCGCACTTTCAGGCTTCAGCTCCTCCTGCCAGTAGAGCCTCCTACAAACTTTAGGGACCTTGTCCAGGAGAGCAATGGGCTCCCCTCCTTCTACCATGGACAAGGAAGGTTGCGAGGACAAGGGTCTTACGCTCCTGGTTCGCTGGGAAGGGTCGTGCCCACCGGGGCTCCCCTTCCCTTGCTGTGCAGGCCAGGGACAGGCACCCATCTCCCAAACCACACTCCCGCGAGGGTTTCAGCTGATGTATCCTGCTGGCTCCACCAAGGGGAAGGATGCTTTGAGCTCCAGTGCAGCGCTCATCTGAAGCTTCAACCTCCATCCATGCCAAAGATCCCATCAGTTACGCCAAGCAGTCTCCCTAACCAACACGATACCCCTGAAGGCTCCTTCCCGTCGTTGACCATAGAATCCAGAACTTGTAAGTCTTGGTATATCATGAACTATACATTCTACTTGTTATTATCCCAGATTTTAGAGTCTTTGAGCATTGTTTGAAAACAATACTTGCTCACAGTTTGTCTTGACATTGTTAATGTAAAATGACAAATTCTGTTCACTTTTAAATCCAGCTGAGAGTTCAAAAGAAGCCAGGGTAAAGGCACAGGTTTCATCAAAAAACTCACTGACTCTTTATAAAAATTCACTTTTTAAGCCTTTCCATCGGTTCACTGACTAAATGCTAAGACTACATACAGTTTTTCTCCTGTGGTCACTTGCAACATTGTTTATGAAATTCTATTTTCAGTGAGTGGTGTGCAGAGGCGGTTCTGACCTCCCTTGGGCCCGAAGCATAATTCTGAGAAGGGCCCTCCTACCTGACCTGTGAGCTATGTAAATCTTTCCATTGCCGCACAGTCACAACTAACACAGAAGTGGTTCAAGTTCAATCCTCCCTTCTTACAAGCAGTTCGCTCCATCTCACAGAATTAAAAATAAGCATACCTTAAAAAGCATGAGGTGAAAACAAGTAATATTTACTGAATAGAATATTCTCTGTGAAATGTTAAATGGATTTTAACACAAATATTTTTTAAAAATAGAAAAAAAAATTTAAAAATCATTTAAAATATGGTGGAATGTAACTAACTACATTTATGTCAAGCACTGTAAGTGCAATTTTGAGGAAGTTGTGCTTTACTTGAGTATTTCTGTTTTTTCCAACTTTATGCTCGTACTCCACTGAATCCTAGCAGAGACAAACACTGTACCTATTACTTCACTGCATTATTTGACAGCTTAAGTTACCAGTAACCTTTCAGATTTAATTTTTTATTTTTATTTTTTTCAAACAAAAACAAATACAAAAAAACCCATCAGATATAATAGAAAACACCAACAATGGCCACTTTACTGCACCAGCACTACTTTTATCTTGGGTACTTTAAGTACATTTTTGCTGATAAATCTATACTTTTACTGAAGAACTGATTTGAATGTAGGACTTTTACTTTTAGGGAATAAGCTATTTTCCTAGTGTGGTATTAGTGGGTTACTTTCACATGTGTAGCTAAATTAGTATTTTTTCACAGGTATTTTTTCACCTGGACTGACAGACTAAATTGGTTTATCATTGTCTTGTTTGAATGTAATACGCACCGAGACAAAAGAGGCGTGATGAGCCAATGCATTGTCTGGACTGAGTCCACAGAGGTTACTGCTGGAAGGTGAGTTTTATTTTGTGCATGCACATATGCACACATGCCTCTTATGTTTTTTGCGCTGCAGTTTATACACACACTACTGCCTGTTGCTCTTTATCAAGTGTAATAAATGGTTATATTTGACTCTCAGAGCTTTCAGAATACAGTAAGCAAGATGCAGACAGAGAAGAGATTCACTTTTCATCCCAGCTAACATTAGCAAGACAGAGGACAGAGAGATGCACTCACTGCAAGCTAGTATAGCCTTTAAGAACTTAATGTCACCGTTAGTAGCTTATTACAGTGGGAGAGGGAAACACAAATTTACCCCACAGCTGTTCCAGCAATTCACTCTCTTGTTGTTCTTCTCTCTTTTCATGATCAGACAGATAGTCACGCTTCATACTTTCATCTCTCAGTTGTTTGACACACACTTTGACAGGAGGGGGAGGTGGTCTCTATGCAGCTTGCTTAGTGTTGCTGGCTGTGGTTGTGTGAGGCCTTTCTGCTGTTTATAACCAGTTCTGTCATGTTGGTAGTTGGACAAGCGCATTGTTACAGAGAGGCAGTGAGGACTGGTTAAAATATGAACTGAGAATGGTCAAGCAAAGAAGTTGAACGAAGAGCAGATTGTTGAGGACTTCATGGAGCATAAAATTCAGAGAAAGACATTCAGACAGGTGAGTGTATGCATTTACTGCTTTACCAAGCAATGCAGCAAAGTGTATATGAACAATGCAGCTCTCTTTACTTTGTGTGTTTATGGCTGCTGCCCCTGTGGAGTTTTGTTTGTACATCTCCATGATGTCTGATTATTGATGTTTAGTTCTACTGTTAAGGTGGCAGCTTTTTGAACCTGCTGCAGTGTCCATAGCTACTTTTTAATAATGTTGGTCATTTGTGTTTAATGGTGTTTTGCCTATTTTCTGGCTTATTGTCGTGAGGCTATCCAAAGGAAGTCTTTTATGTATTTATAGTTGATAATACATGATATTCACAGGCTGCAATATCTATCCATACAAATGTAATTTATAGTTGGTTTGGACATCAGGGCTCTGCGGCTGGACGTTCTTGTTAAACTCCAACACTAGTTGTTGAATTTACACAACTATGACCTCTGGTATTAAGAACTTTCTTTTCTAGTCTTTTAACCAATTTGAGGTACAGAAGCAAAGAACAGCCTGACATAGATTCCGCGATCCTCTTGTTCACCCTGTCTGAGGTTGGATAATAATACACCCCACCCCAGGTGAGGTGCCCCTGGGCAGTAGATGACATCTCCCACTGAGACAGTTTTGATTTAAAGTGTATTTGAGAGGGTAGGAACTTCACTCTTTGAGAAAAGATTTGATGTATGAAGTGCTGCCCTTTATTAGACAGTGCTTTTGGCCTTATGCTGTCAGAGGACAAAAGGGTCGTCCACTCAGCTACTATCAGACTCTTGACAAACCACAGAAAGGAGAGATGCAACATGTTGATTAGTTTCTTTAACAATTACATGCTGCTGTTGTTGAAGCAGGGGACAGTGGCAAGTCATGAGTTGGACACCTCTGAGAAATCCTACTGTGGAGAGAGCTGAGGATGCAGTAGGAGTCCTGTTGTTGTTGTTCTTTACAGCACTGAGTTGGTGACTGGGTGCTGAAAGTCTGGGTGAAAGAGGAGGAGAGAGTTTTCTCTGGAAAACTGCACACATGATTTTTCTAATGACAACATAGGTATGATATTATGGTACAGGCTTTACGGATTTCATTAGAAGACGGCTCTTAAAGGTGGATGCAGGGGACAGTGGAAGCAACTGGTGAGAAGGGCCAAGTTGACCCCAGGATTCCACTGGAAGCGTGTGTGTTCCAGAACGGCTCCGGTGTGTGTTTGCTCCATGCCCCGCCATCCGCCAACACCTAATGGCTTCATTCAGGCTGCGTTTCAGAGTGCAGCACAGCCAGACAGTTGGAGTCAAGAGACTGTGAGATTTTGTAGTAATTACTGATTCAAGTGCGACTACAGCCTCTGAAAGCCTCTGAACTGTTGAATTCAGGCCCGGCTCTGCACATAAGGATGTTTTTCTTATGAAGTTAAGTGAAATATGATCTGGCTGTAACACGAAGTGTTTTATTCTGAAATTAACTCGATTTTTTAATGTTGTGTCAGTGTCTAACTTCCTGTCACACTCAGTCTGCTCTGTGCTGAATTGCTGCGTTGTGCTCCATCATCTGGCAAAATTAAAACCCTTGCCTATCTGCTGCGGGCTCCAGGTCACTGGAGCTGCGACGGAGTAAAAATGCAACACAGCCGCAGTCAGTGGAAGCACACGCGTTGACTAGGATTGAAACATATCAGCTCCGCAGCCGCTTCCAGAGTGTGGAGATGCACCGCACACACATCTGGGGGAATTTAGGGGTGACAGTGTGGCACAAATGTGACGGTAATTTAAGAGCCTGTCATTTTCATCCTTTAGAAGGCAAATACAGCCTAGACATACACTAGGCTGAGGCTTGGGAGATGATCAGGGGAAAGTGTTGATGAGAGAACCGGGGCCCGTTTCACAAAGGAGGTTAAACAAGTTCTGAGCCTAACCCCAAACTCTGAGTTGATTTAACCTTAAATGAGAAATTCTGAGTTTCCGATTCCAGAAAAGCTGATTTGAGTTAGATAGGTTAACTCTGAGTAACTTCAGTCTGAGTCAAGTGCTTGCATCATGACTGTAAAAAGCTGACATTACTGGAGCCCTGATGCCACAATTCACCATGGCGGCAGTGGACAAAAAAGGGTTGCCTATTTTCTCCTATGGAATTAGAAATCCTCACATATGGCAAGTATGAACATCATTATGGGAAGAAAAAGAAAAACTGCAGCAGCAAAGGAGAGTGAACTGGAGTGGGAGGAAATTGCTGCTCAAATAAATGTGTAAGCTTGAATGTAGTCTGTTTATTTAATATTTAATCACACTTCTAATATTACAGGTGAAAACTGGTTAGATCGTATTGAACCAAAAATTCATTTTCTTTTAGAATATCATGTGGGTGTAAAGCAGACTTGGAAGCAGTTTAAATGAAACAAAAAAACTGTAAACAGGTTAGGTTTGATAATGCGTAATAGGCTCCTTGCAAATTAGTTGTCTTGTGGTATTTATGCCACCACACCAGGATTTTTTTTTTTAAAAAAAAAGGTCATACCTTGGAAGTTACAACACCTTGGTTCTTTTCACCTCTTGTAATAGACTAAGGTCTATGAGCACAATCCTACTCGGGTATCTCATTAGTCAGTATCCTCACATCCTCTCCTCCCCATGTTCCCTAGCTGCACTCCCCACATGTTCTGATTTAGTGCCTGGCTGATGCATAAAAACACCCCCATGTATGCAAACAGCAACTAACACACAAACAGCCCACGCCACCAATTATAAATTGGCCATTACAAATAGATCATTACTTTACAAGATATAAATGTACCTTTTGTTTCATAGAGTGTGCTGAATTGATCCAGCGGGTTAACATTATGTACATACAGGTACATTTATATGCATATGTACACTGCATTTATAATCACAAAGTAAACATTTGCAGATTTGCCTCCACTGTATAAACTAACTGCATTGTTGAAACAATCTACTCTCCAAAGATAAAATGTTAATGAGTGACTAATTAAATCCCAACTGAATAAACTAAATACTAACCTAATAAATTTGGAAACTCTGCTATATTACTTGGCTTTGTCAAGGCAATTTCATTATCAGAGCATTACATTTTCAACAAGGAATCTTAAAATACAGAACTTTGTTTGTTTTTTGTAAAGGATGCTAAATCTGCTTCAAAGCCTATGGAAATATTAAGAATGAAATATAAAGAATACACACACACACACACACACACACACACATATAAGTTGAACTTTATTGGTGAAAAAAATCATTTCATGCACTGTGCCAAACAACGTATTTTTCAAGGTGGAGCGTTTTCTTGCATGGTGTTCAATGCGTGAGTTACGCCATGAATTAATCAGTCTACCTTAAATGCCAATATGACAATTTGAAGAGGGTTTAAGGGGATTTATTTGTCACACATACATATCATACATCGTATCATAATTTATTTACTTTTTGCCTTTCTTGCATGATGACATGCTTTAGTAACGAATGTATTGCTAGCTTGGTTAAATGCAACACTCATTAGAAGTTTTAGCTGGCTCAGACTGAAAAAGGCTGATTGAACAGAGCAGAGTGGTTCTTTATCAATGGACACCAGACTTTGAAATTTTAATGACTGTATTATTTTTGATGTTTTTATTATCCATGTAAGACCCTAAATTACATATTAATAACGTTTTTGATGATTTAGGTTCCCAGACACTTGAGCTGCCAAATTCTACATTAACCACAATAATTAGGAGCTATACTAATAAGATCTGTAATTAAGGTAATTAGTGTTATTAAGAGGCTAGCTAAGTCATAAAGGAATTTTACAAAGGTAAAGATACTTTACTGTCACATACACAGCATACAGTAAAATTTGGTTTCTGCATTTAAGCCATCACTGTGGGAAGCCACAGCACGGCCCCTTGGGACCCCCTCCAGATTTTAGCCAGTGCCTCGGTCAAGGGTACTGACTGGTGACAGACCTAACAAACACATTTTTAATGGTGGGGGAAACCAAATAAGTTTTAAGTGTTTTTCAGTACTTAACATAGATCATGGCTCCTTTAAGAATGAACTGTACCTCTTAGAGCATAATGGAGTTCTTGCAGTTTTGAGAAAACTGGGAGAAGAAAAACTGTTTTTCCTCATTAATATGTAAATGTAGGCATATGTGCTCAAGAATTTAATGAAATCATTTCCTCTATAAGGCCAGCCTGCGGGGTGATGATGAATATTCTGCAGTTTTTATCTGAATAAGAATTAATTTACAGGAGAGTGACTACATACAATAAAAAAAACAGTCCGATGTTCACATCATAATAGTAGAATGATCTTTTTATTATTTACAGTGGTGGAGGTCTTTAAGTTTGTGGGGTTTTTTTGTTTGTTTGTTTGTTTTTTCTGTGTTTAATGACCATGTCCCTTGAACAGGCCTAAGTATTGTAGCTCAGCCTCATACAAGCTTGCAAAGAGCTCCTGTTTGATTACAGCTGGCTGGTAATGTGTGTTCTCTTTATATAGTATGTGTGTTTACTTTTTTTGTAATGCTAGAAAAAAAAAGTTGCTTTTGTTTTTTTCAATTATGAAATTTTTATTAAATTAAATTTTATTTTTTTTCCTCTCCTTATAAAATACATGTTCTTGCCACTGCTAAATATAAATGGTTGCTACGGTGTGTGGCTGTTCACTAGGGCGTTACACTAGGTGGTTGCTTGGGTCTTCTTGGCTCAAGG
Organism: Naso brachycentron; assembly: GCA_029874485.1. Taxonomy (NCBI): domain Eukaryota; kingdom Metazoa; phylum Chordata; class Actinopteri; order Acanthuriformes; family Acanthuridae; genus Naso; species Naso brachycentron. Next base: position 2,082,948 of record JAQFJA010000021.1, read on the forward strand.
TTTGAATGTATTGTCAGTATAAAATAGACAGGTCTAAACTGTCCAAAATACCCTAGCAACAACCAACTGATCAGAAGACAGCAATGAACTGATTGGAGCTTTAATTAGCCAGTCAACATCAGCTGTGTTTAACTGTAACTAATTGACCCCTATTAGAACTGACTGAGTCAAAAATTTAAAGCCAGAGTTTGTGTGTGCACTTTTGTTTGCATTAGTTTGAAATGTTCTCACAGAGATATATAAGCCACTGTGTGTGTGTGTGTGTTTACGCAATCCACATCAGCTGTGTTAACTGTAACTTGACACTTTCATATTAGATGTCACTCACAGAGAAGAGTAATCGCCCTGATCTCACACCTTGAACAAGGGGCTAGTATGGCAAAGCCTAGAGTCGTTTCTATGAAACAACCAGATGAATAGCGCGCTAAGGTCTTGCCGAAAAAAGTTGTATAACCTTCGTGAGGATAACTTTAAAAAGTGGCAGCCAGAGCGAGATACATAAAGTGGTCCCACCTGCCTTTTTCAAGTGTCAGTTATTGTTGCTGCTTAGAAAATTGGTGTTGTTTCAGATATTTTTTTTATTTTACTTTTCACCCCTTGAGCACCAAACGATAACATCACCCACTCTAGCTCATGCAATACACACCCATTATAAACTCTGAAATGGTCCAAAAATCTCTGGATGCTTAAATCATGATTTCATGAAAACCATAGCAGATACTGCAATGCCCATTTTCTCACTTAAAGTCTAGAATTTTGTGTCTGTCTTCCAGTTTCAGTCACGTTTCTGTGTCTAAGAATCGTGACGCCACATGGGTTCAAACTCGGGTGAAATTTGGACTTTTTGAGCTCTTCTCATGACATTTACCATTCATTCTTATGGCACTTTTGTTTGTGTTTTTTGAGATATTTATGGACACCATTTTGTGAATCATTACCAAAAGTCATAGCACAACATTCCGGATAATTTTGCACTTTGATATATGTTTTATGTGTGTGTGCTCAAATCTGCAGCACTGGTTTCCAAAGTTTGGTGAAAGAAAAGTAAGTTTAAGAAAAA
>JAQFJA010000021.1:2152594-2168041 GCA_029874485.1 Naso brachycentron
GGAGACCTGGCCAAGAGGGCTGCTGCACGTCATAATAAACACAACATAACATGATATAAAACAAGTTACAGACAATTAGTTAAGAATAACAGGTAAACATTAAATGTGCAAAATTGATGTGAGGTGTGAAGGTTATTAAAATTGTTAACAATTTAAGGCACTGATTAATTATAAGTGAATATGCAAATGAATTCACAAGTAAAATGCATTGGTAATGAAGACTGTCACAATTTAAAAACACGGGCACTGTCCAATAGTCACACACTGTCTGTGATTTAAGATGGACCCAAATGCTTCAAACGAGATATAACCAGAAAGTTTTAAGTCATTTTGGAATGTGTTTCATGCAGAAGGGGCAGCGAAACCAAATGCTTTTTTTCCCAACTTCGGGAGGACATGAGGTTGTAAACAGACAGACAGTTGTAAAATATCACAGGAACACAAAGCCTTTGGTTTTTTTGAGATATGAAGATAAAAAAGTAGGAACCATCCAAGAGCTTAAGATGCAGCCAATGTGTATTTTGCATAGAGGGTACAGTGGTGAGTAAGACCTTTACAACCAGTAACAAATCTCAAGACACAGTATATGTATATATATATATATATATATATATATATATATATATATATATATATACATATACAGTATCCAATGACTGTAAACATTTGTTTGAAGCAACAAATAAACATAATATAACAAAGGCAAGAAGGTTGACAAAACAAATAATTTCCTAGTTTTAAGAGAAAAACAGGATTCCTTTCTAAAACAGAAGCCAAGCTTCACTTTGAGTTTGGAGACTAGATTGGCAATATGAGCTTTAAAAGATGATATATAAGTTATATATATAATATATAAGGGAACCCAAGTACTTATGGCTTGAGAAAAGTTCGATTTGTTTACTTTGAGAGTTAAAATCATTGGAAGGTTTGCTGGTAACTCACTTGTATTAGAAAATAGTATGATTTTGGTTTCATCTGTGTTTAAAAACAATTTTAGTTTCTGCAGATGGGATCGGACAGCATTATAAGCTGACTTGCAAAAAGACAAAAGCCTTTGCCACAGAGGCCGAACAGCAATAAATAATTGTCATCGGCATAAAAATGATTCTTGGCATTAGATAGATTTTCACACAGATGATTGATAAATATGAAAAATAGGATAGGTCCTAAAACTGAGCCTTGGTGCAGACCCTTTGGGACCTTCAACAAAGAAGAGGTGGAACCTGCCATCTGGACACATTGTGTTCTGTCTGATAGATAGTTGGCAAACCAGGATATTGCTTGCTTTGATACACCAATATGATAAAAAGCTGTGGTCAAGTGCTGTCATGGTGCCGGTGTTTGATGAAACATGGTTATTATTAAGTATTATGAAGGTGTAAACATTATTCAAATAAAAAATAAAGTAGAATCAATTAAACCTCTTAGGAGTTGCTTATCCCAGTAGAAAAGTCTTTATGACCTGTAGCCAGTAGGTGGCGCTATGACAATGACTGAATATTGGCATACAGATGTGGTCAGGCTGGCACCCTTGTGAAACCTTTCAGGTTTGGTGCACATTAAAGTGTACTTTGAAGTTTGAAGATTTTGTTGTTCACAGCAAGCGCTCAAAATGGCCAGCCTGCCATGCCCACAGCATTGATCAAAAAAAGCTTTTAATAACTTTTGGTCCCACAGGGATTAAATGCCACAAAAACATGCAAAAATGCAAAATAATGGCACATTCAAAAAAACTTAAGTTCGTGTGATTTATTCTCACCAGCCTCCCAAAAGTGCAACAGTGCAGATATATGTATAGTGGAAAAATACAGACTGTACAAAACAAGATCAAAAATACTATGTGATTGAAGCAAAACGAGTTCTTCAGTAACTCACAGGCAAAAAAATCTTCAAACAGCCAAGGCAATAATCCAACAAATCATTCAGTCAGAACAGGAGAGTTGTTACCCTCAGTGTAACCAGAAACTCGACTGACTTCGTGCTGCTGAAGCAGCTCCTTATATATTACAAGCCCCTCCCTCTGAACTCAAATTTTACAAAAACAAATAAATTGGCATATGAAGCACCAAAAACACAATTCAAAAAATAATGACAGTTTAGCACAAATATGCTCCATTTATCATGATGTTTTCTTTGTACCAAAACACTACAAACAAGGCACAACTAACAGTTAACAGAAAAATACATACATCACTGATGCCACGTCATTACAATTTGGCGCGCAGGTGCAAGCATAAAAGTTTTCATCCGTTAACGGGATGTCGGCGCAAAACTCAAGTGATAGTTGAGTCAGCATGTGTGTGCATGCGTGTGAAAGTGTATGCTGAAACAGTCCCAAAACAACCAAGTGCGCACCCTTGGTAGCATGAGGGGAACGGGGGAACACAGGGGAAAAGTTGTGGAGTTGAGTGTTCAGTTCTGTGGCTGTTTAAAGACAGAAGGAAGTGGGGAATGTCCATGTGTGTGGATGTGTGTGTGTTCACAGTGTCAGGGTGGATTGTGTGTCACTCTGACTGTGGGCGCACAGCTCACAATCAGGCCTGCTACACCACATTATCCCTGAGGTTGTCGATGTGTGGCAACCTGGAAAGATAGTCAGCCACCACGGTGGCCTTTCCAGATCAGTGTCATATCTGGAACCTGGGGGGCTGGAGAGACAGGTACCAATTGGTAAGGCGGCTGTTGTGATCCAGGTTAGCGCCCTGTGGTCAGTCTCCAGGTCAAACTCCCTCCCCAACAGGTAGTACCACAGGCTCTCCAGAGCCCACTTGATGTCCAGGCCCTCCTTCTCCACCTGGTCTCTCGTGGCAGCAACTTGTGGCTCAGGTACAACACTGGCTATTCCTCGCCAGGGTCTCCTTGGGCTAGCACCACACCCAGTCCAAAAGCAGAGGCGTCCACATGGATCAGGAATCGTCAGGTGAAGTTGGGACTCTTCAGGACTGGCGAAGAACACAGGCAGGCCTTCAAAGTCCTGTTAGGAGTGGGGGGGTGAAGCGTGCATGAGCTGTTGTTGGCACGTCAGTCTCCTCAGAGTGGCATTGTAAGCATACATTTAAAATTTCAGACAGATTGGATAACGTAATGTCAAGTTCCAGCAACTCTCTGTCCATGATGAAAAACGCTGTCATTGTGGCGCTGGCATTTGATGAAACCTCACATGGTTAATTACTCAGCATCATTGAGGTTTAAATTTTATTCAAATCAAAATAAAGTAGAATCAGTCAACCTTTGTGGAGTTGCAAATCCTAGAATAAATCAATTTTCATGAGAATCTGATAATCTGATAAATTCCTTAGGAGGAGTTCCTTAAAGTGAGAATAGCCAAAAATGGCCATTTAATTCAAAATGGCTGACTTCTTGTTAACTTTTGCCTATGGTCTCAAGAGACTTTTTGTAGATCTATGTCTGATAGATATGTCCATCAAATGAAGTGGGCCCTGGGGCTGGAGTTTAGAGGCAAAACAGACATTCCACAGAAGTTAAGAACTTTAAACTTTCTGCATAATCATTGGAGCAGTTTGAACATGCAAGTAAAATCATCATCTTGGGCCACAACCTTATCAGTTTATCCCTTGTGCAGTAAGTGAAAGGTTTCCTTTTTTTTCTTCTTCAAATTACCTCTAGTAGTAGCACTATGGAGCTATGGAGCTATTTTTCTGTAAGTGGGGCACAGACGTGCACACTTTGATCTTATAGCTATAAACCAGGGGTGCCCAATACTTTTACACTTGAGATCTAATTTTACATTTTTCAACAACACAAGATCCTGTCAAAACAATCCCCACCTCTGACCAGTGATGGGTTGCATTCAAGCTACTGTGATAGAGCAGAAACATCTTACATCTCAGAAAAAGGAGTGACCTCTTTAATAAGATCTTTGGCACTGGGAGGAGGATGCTAATTTCTCATAATCAGAGAGTAGCAGCTAATGGCAAGTCTCAGGCAGGCAAATAGGTGATCATCTGTCATGGTGGATCTGAACTTGGCCTTTACAGTTTTCATGTGAGAAAAGACAGATAGGTAGGTCAAACCAAGCTGGGCTGACAGGCAAAAGGCACATCTCCTTATGTTTGGATACTTGGATACTTCTCCTCCTCCTGACAGGTGGTGCCAGAATTCACCCTTGATGTCTGCAGAAGCCCTGGACGTCATCTGAACGTCATTCTGAAAAGTGAGAATTTCACTCTCCACTGCAGTAGTGTCCAAGAGGAAAAGGGTTCTCAATTTGGAGGATATGTCATCCACATAAATGTCCTTGCCAAACGGGAAACATGTACGTGGCGACTGCCTCCACTGATACAAAATCTGTGGAATATATTTTAAACTGGGATACAATGCTCTTAACTTGCTCAATGTAACTGGCACTGTTGAGCTGAGCTGCATCTTTGCCCTGATGCTGAAGTTCTGCAGGCAGGCTTTCAAGGTAGTGCAGGTCCTGGTGCTGCAGCTTGGTTGAAAGTAGCTGTAGTTTTCACTTGAAAGTGTTGACAGTCATGACAGGAAGGTTGATTTTGTCCACTAACTTCTAAAGGCTTGAAAAATCTCTTCTCCCTGTGTAGCTATGCCCTTCTAGAGGTGTGGCCTGCAAAAGGATGGTTTTGTGGTGACGCCACCCTGGGGATTTCACCCACGGAGATTACTAGTAATATTTTATACTGACTAGGCACACAGGTTCAGATTAACCCCACGGGGAGAGAGGATGTGTTGAATTAAAAGGAAACTTTGTTTAACATCAGGAAAATTAATCAGCAATTAACAGAAAGCTAAAAGTCACAACTACCAGGACTGATGCTAAAAACCAACCATTAATAACGATTGGCACTAGGCAGAAAAAAAAGGGGGGGGAGCAGTGACAGGGTTGGGGCTTACCACAGCAGCAATGGTAAAAAGGGGAAAGATCTTCAAATTAAACACCTGTGACACTGCAAGCCAACAAAAACCGTGAAGACAACACCACCACCAGGGGGACTGGATTGCCGTCAAGGAGAGGAGAAGGGAGGATTAAAACGATGCCAGTGCTCTACAATTCTGGTGTACAGACACACAAAATAAACAAAATGGTCAACATACTAAACCCATTCACACATACATTCATACTCAATTGACCTTTGGCCAAACCTAATAATTGCACAACAAACAATAACAATAAATTCACAATTATTCAAATAACAAAAGACAGAAAGTAATTGCAAATTAATGTAGAACATTTAGGATATTAAAATTGATATGGCAGCTAGGCCCAGCCTAAAGGTGAGAGAGCCAACACTTGGGGGCTGAGGTGTAGAAGTCCAAACAAGGGGGCAAAACGGCTAAGAGCGTAAGCCAAACAGTCCACCCAAAGGGGCCAACTATCACCAACACTGCGCAGAGGAGTGATGACAGTGATGACTCCACAGAGCCTGAATAACACAATCGCCACAGATAAGGGAGCCAGAAAGCGGAGTGGGGCCAGAAAAAAAACAGCAGCAGGTAGTCTAGGTGTGTGGCTGTTGACAGACCACACACACGCTGCAGACTAACAATTAACACACACTATTGATAATTTTAATAACTCATAAATTCAGGATGTAGCTAACTGGAGAAACAGTATGATGAGGTCCGCGACTCAATCATGCTGCAGCAGTCATGCAATCAGCTGAGGCCAAGAGACTGACAGAACAAAAAGGAAAGGCAGACAACGCCGACGAGCGAGCAACCCCCGACTGAACTCCAAGCAGGGCGACCCGTCCCCCCCCCAGCATGAGCGGTCTGATGCACCACAAGCAGGGGAGACCAGTGTCACTAATGCGCCCAATGGGCACACAATAAACGATGTCAAGAGGGCAAAGCGCCATACTTGTATGGCGGAGGAGGAGGATGACAGGGGTGCGCCAAAATCAACTACGATGTTGTCTATGCCAAACAAAGACACGCCATACCAAACCGCAGCCACCACCACCAGAGATCAGATAGGAGGAACCTATATATCCAGGTGCATCCACCTGGATATATAGGTGCGCACAGCACCACCTAGCAATCAGTGTGCTGTGAGTTTGGCACAGTGCCACATAGTGGCACGGAGGAAGACTATCTCCAGCTACAGAGGCAAAATGGAAGTATCTCCTTTTTGGCACTCTTGTCCTGATGAAAATACACAACTGTGCCACCTCCGAGAGACAACAGTTGTCCTTTTTAAGTTGATCTTAAAGTGTTTAAGTTGATCTTCAAGGTTTCCTGCAATGAGACCGTGTTTCTGGACAAGTGGATGTCCTTGAATACCGCCATGATTTCAGATGCATTTTCAAAATCTCAGCAGCGAGTCAACAGCGAATCCACCACCTTCAGAAATGCCGTTTTCATCATCTCACCATCTTTGAAAGGCTTTTTATGTTTCACAAGTACGTGACCTACTCGATTTGATGTGATTGTGGTTGCTTGTGTTTGGGCCTCGTGAAAATCAACTGTGTGCACTGCTAGTTGAGATTTCAGTTCTTTAATCTCATTTTATGTTTACTTATGCTTTATTAGAATGAATTTGGTCAGTTTGAAACTGTTCACGGTTAATTTTCAATTGTCAAGCTAATAGAACTCAATCATTTCTTCCCATTTTTATACTAATGATGACAATAATACTCTCAGTATGCACACATAAGGATAGACTTAGGATTGCATGCTAATAAATCAATAAGGTGAAGCCTCTATTAATCCTCCCTACACACAAACAAGCCTCAGTATCAAGTTAGAAAATTACAAAGCCTTAAAGTTAGCTGTTTTCAAGCCCAACATGAGTTCACAGCTGAGGGATTGATGAATGCTATTCCTTTCAAACCTGAGTTTTTCTGTCTTCTGACTGCAACTTCCTTTTCAATAACAATGTCCAGTTCTCCCACTTTGTAAATATTTACTGAGCATTAAGCATATCTCGTAAGTTTCATGTGCTGAAAGCATCAGCATGAGTGTAGCTAACACTCTTTAAAATTACTTATAAAAGGCATTTTTTCATTCTGACAAAATATGGATTCATGACTGTAATTAATGTGAGTACTGACTCTACTGTGTTACTTCAGCACTGACACTCAACAGCACATACATACAAACACACACACTCATACAGAAATAAAAACTCCAAACTCTTATCAAAATATATTTTATTCTGGACTTTTGTTTTACTGATCTGACTGAAATTGTAACAGACTGATGTGATGTGAGTTGCAGATTAAAAATGAACATAAAGGTTTGGGGACATCATGGGAAAGATGCTGCTGGGCTGACAAGATGCAACTGTTGTGGTGGCACAGATAAAGGCTGACTCAGCAACTTTGGTCATGTTCACCCTAACTGTGGATGGCCTGTGTGAGAGATTTTCAGAACTTTTGGCTCAAGTGCTTCAAACACAGGAAAGTAAAAAAAAAAATTAAAAAATAATAATTAAAAAAAATTAACTAGTACACCAGACTTATCAACACATGAAATCTCAGCAAAGTCCATCAGTAGAATTATCCAAATTACTACAAAGAATGCTGGAGAAAATAAAGTTGATTTGTGGTTGTACAAACACTTCTAAGAAGCAGAGGTGTGTTGGGCGCAGATGTTAGTATTTCTGCTTTAATTAAAACTCTCAGTTTACAAACTTGAATCAACAGGTAAAACTCAATTTAAATATATAGTGATAACTTAACTTTTTGCCTACTCATGATTATAATGGAGGATTTAATTAGTCTTTAACTGGCTTTCAGTCTATCACCAGAAAAAACCTGGTTATTTAGTTACTAACACTGATAACTCAAGTATGGAATTATATTTGTCTCATTTGTGAGTGCACAAGTATTAACAAAACAGCCAATCAAAAATCACCCACTTAAGTTATCCAGTTGGCTGCAGGGGAAGCAAAATGTTAACACTGCTTATGTTAAACAAGCATGCAAGCACACCTAAGGATGCACAGAGCCGAGACGAGAGAGCACGACAGACACTGTGAACGAGTGCTTGAAGGTTCAGAACACAGAGCATCTTTTCAAATAAAAATTTTTGTGTGATAAAGGTTTCTCTATAAAAAATAAATTGTGCATAAAAAAATCTATGCTCAAAATGTCCTATTGTGCACTGACATGTCAGACACAAATATAAGTCCATTATAACAAATATAACCAATGAGATCATATCTGCTTTAGAGAACCATCCTCCGCAAAACATCTGACTCTCAATAATAGCAATTAAAGAGGGGAACCAGAAATTTCCCGAGTCTTGGCTTGATTGAAAAACTACAATTTTATTCAATTTGAAGACTTTAAAAAAAAAAAAAAAAAAAAAAAAAAAAAAGTCTTATGTGTAAGTCAAGAGGAGTTTCAGGAGAAAGCAATTTTCTGGAACAGCTTCCCAAAAAGATTTAAGCAAAAGAAAAAGTAAAACATTTCTTTATTACAACATAGACAAATTTAGTGGTAATTTGCTCCTGGGAAAACTCTTCCCAGGCAAGGTGCCTTTAGAATGACAGCTCAGCTCAGTGAGCTTTACATTCCATGTGCAACCTTTATCATTTGCAAAGCATCAAAATAACAAAAGAAAATCTTTTATAGACCATGTAAATTAACACTGCCAATGATTCATCAATTCACATTATTCAAATCTACATAGAAATTATAAAAATGTAAGTTTAAATTTGTTTTTAAAAGAGTATAAAATACCTTGTTGGTAAGGTACCTCAACAAAATATGAGTAAAATATTTGTGGTAGTGAAGAGCCAAGAGTGACAGGTCAGTGAGAGGGCAGATAAATCAAATATGGTGAAGGAACAGCTTGACATTTTATGTTTTACTGTTCTGAATGCACAAAGACTGCTGTAGGTAGGACTTTACATTTGACCTTTAGCTACTTCACATCTTTTTATGTCTTGTTTGTTTATGTCTGGCCCTGAAAAACTTTAGAAATAAAATTTTCTAAAGACAGAAATGGAGAAAGTCTACATATTGCTCAATGTTCTGCTGGGGTTTGATTCTAGATAGCAACCTTACACTGAGGGGGGTCTCTTCATTAGCTGCGTTTTTGTACTAGTTTTGAGTGCTTTAGTGATTAGATAAGATTGATTAGATTGGCAGATTCAGGTTTCACTTGCAGACATTATGGAGGCAGAGATGCTGCGAATAATTTAGTTATTTTCAAACTTTGAAAGAGCCACAGTTTTCCAAAGTGGAAAAAGTTAGCAAACTGCCAAATATGACTAGCAAAGACAAAATAACAATTGATGGGCTGCTTGGGACCAGCAGAACCCACAGAAATACTGGAGCACATGAATCACCTTCTAGATATTTTATTAAATAGGTGCAATCGACTATTGTCTCATTGCACACTGCATCAGAGTCAAACAGTGCTGGTACAGATTTGAATGGATTAAATAACCTCCTCCTTGCAGGTAGACAATACTCATTGGATACAAGAGGTGGGAGGTAACACATCATTAAACCAATACTGTGACAGCACTCCTTCATGTATAAACAAATCTTGTTTGTGACGACGTGAATTGACTTAGACTTTGCTTTTTTGGACGGGCACTGCTGATGAACCGGGCAGCCTATCAGTGAGCAGTGCGTGCTGATAGAGCCCGCCTCCTTGTGAAATCCAAGTGCACCTCTGTGACACCACGCCTCCGCTTCTCCACTGAGTTTGCGCCCATTGCAGGAGAAATAAAAAACATCATAAGAAAACACTGGCATGATCTACAAAGTGACCCGCCTTTTGAACAGATTTGTGTTGAACCCCCTTTGAATTCTTTCAGACGAAACCACTCATTGAAAGACAGATTTATTCACACAGTGTCACGTCCGTCCCAGACAAATACCTGGCTGCCTGCTCCACCATCTGGCTTTTATAGATGTGGACACTGTACCCACTGTACCAACTCATTTGACACTAAACATTTCTTTCACCCACCAGTAAAAAATGCAACATCAACTCATTCATAAACTGCAGTACTTCACATACATTCTTAAATGTCCACGTGGTATGGTTTATGTGGGTTAGACCAAACGACCCTTAAAAACATGCAACGCAGAACACAAAACTACAATACACAATCAAAATATGGACTATGCAATAGTGAGACACTACATGCAAGCAAATCACGGCTCTCTGGCTTCTCTCTGCTCCTGGGGCATTAAAAAATTCCTCGCCTCTCCAAGAGGTGGTGACATTGTCAAAAAACTGCCCCAGAGAGAGGCGTTCTGGATATACGCACTGAACACAGTCAAACCATAAGGTCTTAATGAAGAACTGAACCTCTTATGCTTCCTGTAAGAATTTAACCTCATGTTCTTAACTATGCCTTTTGTTTTGCTATGTCTCCTGATCAAGTATTTGCAAGGGATCTATGTTAAATATAATTCATCTTGTTAATAGTGTTAATTTGTAAATAGGATCTCTTGGTAATACTGGGGACTGCCCACATATCGTTTGGCCAGCAGAGGGCAACTCTAAGTCACATTGTCACAAACAAGGTTTGCTTATACATGAATGAGTGCTGTCACAGTATTGGTTTAATGATGTGTTACCTCCCACCTCTTGTATCAAATGAGTACTGTCTACCTGCAAGGAGGAGGTTATTTAATCCATTCAAATCTGTATCAGCACTGTTTGACTCTGATGAAGACGCAGTGTGCGTCGAAACATTAGTTGATTGCACCTATTTAATAAAATGTCTAGAAGGAGATTCCTGTGCTTTAGTATTTCTGTGGGTTCTGCTGGTCCCAAGCAGCCCATCGATTGCTCTTTGAGGTAAGGTCCTGTTCTGTGAGCATCGACCTCCAGCTGCGGAGGGCCTGTAGCGCAAGAGATTCCTTCATTTAGCAAAGATAAAACTGGTCAAAGGGCAATTGAGAAAGTATCGTTGCAACAACAGTTTTCTTTTCATTCAAGATACAGCAATTCTGTGATTGAAAATTAACAGGCAACAACAACACCTCACACAGGCATGGCTATTTTAAGTTGCAGGCTTAGCTAATCTAGCTAGTTAACAGCTAACAAACAGCTAACAGCCCAGCAGAGGTCCTGCCTCAAATCACTCCCTAGATAGTGCATTGTATGTTTTCATTGAAAATCTGAGTGAGATGTGTACACTGAAGTATCCCACACTAGAATAGAAAAATGTACTTTCTAACCTCCCACAGGGATCATATTTGACAGGTACAGCCGTACAACACTACACCTGTCACTGATCACGCAGAAATCTTCATCTAATGTCAGTATCAAGTGAACAATTTAGTGTCTGTTATGCAGAATATGGAATAAGGGAGTGATTTCAGACAAAGTTTGACAGTCTTTTGATGCTGCATTCATGTCAATATTTTTCAGACTATAACATAATTATGATCAGCCAGGTGTGCTAAATTGTTACAAGATCTGCCCATGATATAACACTAAAAAGCTACTGCATGAGCACTCCCAAATGAAAGAGTAATGTTCTACTGTCTTTGATTAGTAACAGAGCTATTTCTCTTTTAAAAAGTGGGCTTTTCTTTGGCTCTGTGGTTTCAGTCACTGTTTTCTGCCACCAGAGCAGAGCTTTTCCACCACCACATTCAGGGCATCGTGTGTTTGATGATTTGAGGCCTTTGGGCTAAATCAAATTAGAAATGTTGGAGGTTTTACAAAGGAGGAGTAAACTCACCTAAAGTCTTTTATTAGCAAAGGAGAATATTGTGTATACAATTACTGAAATAAATTTGTGAAGGTCAAATCAATCCTACAGTACATATTGGGAGACTGGACCTGTTGAATTACCTTCAGCTCAGCCTAGCCTTGAACATTCACACAAATGGAGGTCAGCTTCTCACCATTTTGTTTAACCAGACAGGTAACTGCTATGGCTAAGAGTCAAGAGAAGAGAACTGTGGGTAAAACCATCCAGATCAAATAGTGTACAAAGAAGTTGTTTTTAAAACATCTAGATGTACATCATCTGTGTCCTACGTCAGGCAGATGTACGAGGAAATCCAGAGTTTGTCCTCTTGAAAAGACATGAAATGAATTACTGCATTTTGAGTTTAAACCGTATGACCCACTCATAACTGCAAAAACCACTACTAAAACACAAAAAAAAGCCTTTAGGTTTGCCACATTGGTTTGAAATCATGACTACAACACTGTTTTTCAAAACTGTTTGGTGTGTATGTCTGAGTGTGTTTGTATGCATGTACTTCTCCAAATAAGAAAACTATGACCAGACCAGCCCCTGCACCCTCCCCAAAGATAAGAAATATAAAAACATTGAAACAAGAGATCTGAAATTTAAAAAAACAACTAAGTGCCATCCTATTTTAAGGTGGAGAAGTTGATATGTGTGCACGTTGAGATCCAACTAGTAACAAAGATCAACATTTTTTCCATTGTTTTTCATTTTGATGATGATGACCATGGTTCAAAGATCAAAAAAGCAAAATAGCTTTCAAATTTTGGTACATATATGGATCTGTAACTTTTTTCGTCTATCGTTTTTTTCTTTTTTTCCACTGTATCCCTTCTGCATCTCTGTAAGAGTCTGTACAGATAGAAAGGGGCGCGTCCATCTGCCCATTTATCCATCTGTCTGTCTGTCTATCTGTTCATGCCTGTGTCTGGACCTGCTGTGTTGGGTGCTTGCTTCTTGTTCCTGTTTCCTGCTTCCTGTCTGTCGGTGGGCGGGGCCATAGTCGTAAGCATGAGCAGTACGCAGGGCAGGCAGGGACAGTCATTTGGCTATGTACACATTCATGGTCGGTCCATGGCTTCCAACAAACAGCAGCACTATTTCCGAAGGTCTAGCACACACACCTGCAACAGAAGAGGAAGAACAATCTGCAGGACTCCTAAAAAACAAAATCTAAACATCTGAACAGTCCTGTGGAGACTTACAGATCCATCTGATGCACTGGCTCCCACTTTGTCCCCTGCTGCATTCCAGCAAACCTCAAAGATCCCCCCGGTCCCTCTGTAACTGTGGACTAAAGCGCCCGTCTGCAGCACCAGAGATAGAAGCAGAGAATAAAGAAAGGAATAGACAAGTGATTTCCTTTTTCCTTTATACTGTATGTTGACCAATGGTGTGCAAAAAAGCAAAAAGCCATTCGCAACAGAGTGGAGCAGGAGAATTTAAACTGCAGGAAAGGATTCCTTTGGCTACTTGGGGCAGCATTTAGTATATTACTTTGGCTTTATTCTGTATTAGTCTCCTCAGGTGCTAAATCTTCTCTTTTTGATCTTCATTATATTTCACAGATAGTCTCTAACTTCAGCTGGTCTGTTGCACAGTTGGTTTATGAGTACAGCTAACTGCTACTGCTGCTACGGAAAATAGGGTGGATGACAGCTGAGTTGCAGGCACAATCAAAATATTTAGCTAAATAATTATTAAAAGCTCAACAGAGTTGAGATGAACTTTAATGTCATGTGATAATTCTTTTTTGGTTTGTCACCATAAGAAACCCTTTATTTGAGTTATTTAAAGCCGGAAAGGACACCCGCCTCATCCTGCCTAAAACAGATTCAGACACACAAAACATTTCCAATACTATGGAAAATACATCGTTTTGAGGTGTACAGGTCACATACACACTGTCTCTCCCATTTGCTCCCTACCTGTGTATTCCAGATGTGCACACATTTGTCAAAGGAGCCGCTGGCGAGATGTCGACCGTCAGGACTGAAAGCCACACTGTAGACTGGCTCCTGGTGTTTAGTCAGCGTATGAATACAGATGCCTCTCTCCACATCCCAAAGACGAACTGTGGAGTCAAACGATGCACTGGAAAGTAAGAGACAGGGAGACAGAGAGTTATGGAAGTGCTGCTGTAGAATCATAACACGTGGACACTTAGATGTTTTAAGAACTTTGCTTTATTATCCATAAATGTGCAGAAATGCCAGTTTTTAACTATATTTATGTTACAACACTGAGTTATGCAATTTTTTTCCTTGAACAACAAATAGGTTGTGAGCTTGAGAAAGGACATCTAAAACGCATATTAGCTTGTGAGCTAGTCAGTAGGCTAATTAAGCAAAGTAAATTTTGTTAATAGTTAACCACAAAAAGCTAAAAGCTACAGTATGCGCAGCAAGCTAAAAGGCCGAGGTGTACCATTACTGATGCTGTGTTGTTAGTGACACACACAGATAGTCACCTGGCTAGCATGAGGTTAGCGCTGGGATTGTTGGTTCCAGGGCCGGTGGGACTCCATTTGATGGTGTAGATTTCTTTACTGTGGGCCTGCAGGTCATGGACACATGAGTCCTGCTTCATACTCCAAATCTGAAACAACACAAAACGCAAACTAAATATTCACAATTCTATCCTTTGTTTTAATTAACTGCAGGTGTTTTAAAGTGCAGCCTACAGCACACAAAGTAAACTGACTTATGCAGCTAACAAACAATTTGACCACTGTCTGTTCTCAGTTTTTGGCCAACTGTGACACACGAAAATGTCCAACCTCCTAAGATAATTCAAGCACACAACTGTAAATCATTGTAAAACTGTCTTAATTTGTACACCCTATTTAAAATCCTTTAAGACCTCATTTAAAAAAAAAAAATAAAACAAAAACTACAATCACAAAATTAGGGGCCATTAACAGAATTTGCAGAATCCCCAGTCATGATGACCACATCAGCACTTTCTTTATGGTTCAGCAGTGTTATGTCAAGGGTAGTGTGACAGTAATACTATTGCCATAAAATAATGGCTCTTAGCTCACCTTTAATGTCATGTCGTCTGAGCAGGAGGCTAGCAAGTTACCCGTGGGATCCCACTTGATTGCATTAACTTCATTCTAGAAAGAGATAAGAAAGGGATGAAGGCCTGCACACACAGACTTAGCTTTTTACGTATATATAGTTTGTGTCATCAAGTCTTCTTTTTGAGAATACCACTTCAAATAAAGTAACTAAAAGCAAATTGTTCTTGAGGTCATTTATGTTAAATCTAGGTCAAACTTCATGCTTACAAATGCCCTCATTCAAACCTGGTAATGATTAATAATCATATGAAAACTCTATTTTTATGACTTTTCATTACCTCTTTTTGCTGTGGACTCTTCAACAGTTACACTTAACAACAACCACCAAATGGATGTAAAACTAAATCAGACATGCACGCACACACATACGTGCACACTTGTACGCACAAGCACACAGGCGCGCACAGGCATGCACGCACACACACACGCACACACACGCACGCACACACACACACACACACACACACACACACACACACACACACCAAACCACACCACACCACACACACACAATCCACTTACTGTGTGTCCCTGGAATGTTTTAATGGGTCTGTCTTGTCCCAGTTTACAGACGTGGATACACATGTCTGTACTACAGGAGGCAAATGTATTGTTGCTCTGCCAATCGACATCTAGTGCTGGAGCTGACGGAGATAGCAGGATGGATTTCAGCAAGCTCAAAAAATAAAAACTGTAATGATTG
>JAQFJA010000021.1:2206416-2218802 GCA_029874485.1 Naso brachycentron
GGAAATCTGTCAGTTCATGGACAGTAAAGGAAAAGACTCCACAGTTCTGCGGGATGAAAAGTGGAAATGTGAGTTGGCGTTTATGGCTGAGATACACATCTCAGCATCTTAAACCTTCAGCTCCAGGGATGGGATGGCAAGATCACTGATATGTATGATGCAGTGAAGGCATTTCAAGTGAAGCTGCACTTATGGGAGACACAAATGCACCGGTGCAACTTTCACTTTCCCTGTTGCCAAGTAATGTTGAACCAAGTCAGCGCCATGGTGTTCCCAAATCCACACTTTGCTGATAAACTGAGCGTACTTCGCACTGAGTTCGCACGGTGCTTTAGTGGCTTTGAAGCACAGAAAAGCAATTTCGAGCTGCTTCGCAACCCATTTGCCGTTGACATGGAAACTGCAGTGTAATGGGACACTAAAGGCAAAGTACGACACTGTGGGGCCCGCACAGTTCACTTGCTTCATTCCTGAAGCAATGCCCCAGCTCCATCTACATGCGGCTCGATCCTTGTGTATGTTTGGTAGCACATATCTGTGTGAGAAGCTGTTCTCTGTGATGAAGATTAACAAAACATCACACAGGAGTCGTATCATTGATGAACACCTGCAGTCCATCCTGAGAATCTCCACAACACAGAACCTTACCCCAAACATAAACAAACTTGTTGCCAAGAAAAGATGCCAAGCATCCAGCTCTGACAAAATGGCATAGGAGCAAAGAAAATGGAATGTTTTGATTTATTATTTTAACTTTTACATAAAAGCACAATTTTTATTTATATTTTCAGGTTTTTTTACAGCATGTTCATATTTTGAATTTGTAACATTTTGACAGGAGATATTTTTATGGAGAGCAAAATATTTTAAGTTATTTTAAGTTTAAGTTTATTTATTTTGGAATAATATTGTATCCTGTCTGTTTTGATTCATATTTATGTTCAAAAAACATTTAGTTTTAGTCTGTTCAATAAATGTTTATCCTGTTTGGCCCGCGACCTAAAGTGTGCTTTGAGTTTTGGACTCCTGTGCGATTGAGTTTGACACCCCTGCCCTACAGCCACTGCTGTCACTGCGTCTCGGCCTGCTCCGCCTCAGCAGACTCAGTCTTTGCTGCTGCCACCACCACCAGCCACCACCGCTGCTCAGTCTGCTCCACGCCTGAAGAGCAGAAGACCAGCCTACACATGGTCAAATCTGCCCGCTGAGCCTCCTCACAAGCAGCAACGACAATGATGGGGTGTGGGGGGCGTGTGCCTTTTTTTGTGATTTACCGAACACAACGGCTCTTTTCAGAGCCACCCACCTTTCAATGAAGAGCATGTTCCTGAACATCAGTTTGCATCCCTCTCCTATGAGCATTCTTCAACTGTTGCAGCACAACCCCCCCCTCCTCGATTCGGCCCTCCCGTGGGTTTTGATGTGCGCACATTCGGCTCAAGCAGCGGGGGTGAGGGCTCTTTCTTGACTTACAAAAATGTCCACAGAGGCTCCCAAAATGTTTGCTCACCCACTATCAGATCACTACTTAGTGTGGGGAAGTCTTTTTCCTGTGAGCAAATGGATGGAAAATTTAATAAAAGCCCAGGACTCTCTTATATTGCCTTTCCACCAGTTCCTCTGATTCCTCACTTATTAGCGCGCATTCAGGAAGAGGAACTGACAGTCATTTTGGTGGCTCCAGAACACACAAGCGTGACATGGTTCCCATCACTGATTCAGTTGCTGTCGGGGAAACTGTGGCAGCTCCCGTGGCGCAAAGACGCACTCTCTCAGCTGGGCGTTAAGATCCAGCACACCCGAATGATAGGCCAGTGGTTATGGGTCTGGCCCTTGAACGGGAGCGCTTGGAGAGGCTAGGTCTGCCCCCTGATGTGGTGCTTTCTATTCAGGGTGCGAGGGCTTCGTCTACTACATCACGTTCAGCAAAATGGTCCGTTTTTTAGCGCTGGTGTGTTTAGAGGGACATGGACCCTACATCGTGCCCTCTGCCTCTTGTGCTATCTTTCCTTCAGTTATTAGTGGAATGACGCTTAACGCTAGCTACTGTCACAACATATGCTGCGGCCACTTCATCTTGCCACGAAAGGTTTGGAGAGAGATCAGTTTTTGCGCACCCGTTGGTTAAGCATTTTCTGTAAGGAGTGTGGAGACAGCGGCCTGTTACACCCTTTGGCTCCACAGTGGGATTTACCTTTGGTTTTCCGTGCTCTTGGGAATCCCCCCTTCAAGCTGCTAGCCCAGATCTCTCTCAGGTTTCTGTCCTTGAAGACAGCACTCCTCTTAGCCTTGACTTCGGCTAAGAGAGTAAGTGACCCATGCGTGCTCTCAGTCACCCCTTCTTGTCTTATTATCAGGGATGATGGGAGTTCACCCGTGCTGAGGCCGAACACAGCATTTGTGCCTAAAATGATAACCAGCTTTAGATCTAGAGCTGTTTCTCTGGAGGGTTTCTTTCCTCGCCCTCACAGGAATGAGCTGGAGGAAAAATCACTTTGCCTTTGCCCAGTGTGCGCTCTGTCTCATTATGTCGCACACGCAGCAGATATCAGACAGACTCAGCAACTGTTTGTCCATTATAGGGAGCATTCTCAAGGATGTCCCTTGTCAAAGCAGCGCCTGGCTCATTGGTTGTGTGAGGCCATCACATGATATATATGATATATGATATGATGTTGCCGGAGGGGAGCCTTCACCTGATATCCGTGCGCACTCCAACAGAGCCTTGTCTTCTTCCATGGCTCTCCTCAGGGGGATGACAGTGGATGACATTTGTACAGCAGCTTTGTGGTCCTCACTGTATTCCTTTATACGCTTCTACTTACGTGAAGCACACAAAACGTTTTTAAAGAAATGAAGACTACTCCTGGCTGCAGGCCTTATTTACACAAACAGTGGTGGAAAGAAATCTTCAGGACCACTGATGTGCGAGGGATAAACCCAATAGCGACAGCTCTTAGAAGGCTACGCCTATACTCAGAGAATCTGGGGTTACGATACGTAACTGGCATTCTGACACTGATAATATCCTTTCACTTATTATGTTTCCAGTTTATATGAAAACATTTTTGAAGATTCATGGTTTATGGAACAACGGTCCAACCTGTCCTTTTCCTGGATTCTCTTTGGGGATGAGCAGAGAAACCACTGAGCCGTACTTCTGGCACTCCTCTTTCATGTCCTCCAGGATATCTGGGGAAAACAGCTACTGGTTACTGTAACCTTGATACACTCTGGGAAACAGGAAATCAATGATTTTAAAATTTGAAAACAGAAAAATGAAGAAAACATTGTGCTGTACCTTCATACTCTTCGTCATTGTGCAGGTGACTGTCATCAATCAGGTTGAGCAGGCGCAGAACAGGTGAGGGCAACAGTACCAGGTCCTCAATGTGAGGAGCTGACACACACACACACGCACACACACACACACACACGTAGGTAAATATGGTACACTGAAAGGTGCATTTATCTTGGTGGACGTGTCAAATATTGACACATACCAAAGGGAATACTGAAGAATGGGCTCAGCAGGGCAGTTTCAGCTGTGCATCTTTGCTTTGGGTCGTTGAGAAGCATGCTGCAAACACAAAGTGACACAATCCAATAAAACTCAATCACTCTATGGAAAACAGTTTAACTACAGACAACATTTCTCGGCATACACAGGAAAGCAGTTCAAGATGAAGTATAATGGCATTATCCTCATATCCGAACATTAGACTGAATCCACTGCTACATGTGTGACAGCTCACCTTTTAATAAGGTCTCTGAGGTGATACACAGGGATGGCAGGACACACCAGACTGTTGCTGGCAAAGATATGGTCTACAATGGCAGCACTGTTACTCTAAGGGAGAGCAGCACGGACAAAGTTTTTGCTATTTACACTCTTACCAATAACAGCTGATTCAAGATTTGTGAACTTTCAACTGACTTCCTTGATCTAAGTCCTATAAAGTAAATTTATTTTGCTTTCTTGTTTTACGCGTTTTTACTTCATATGTTGTGCTATTTTTTTCTTCCATTTCACTTTGTTAACTCAGGGACAATGTCATACCTACTCTAACAAATACAGATAGTTTTCCTTTTCCTGTTTATTTTATTAAGGATTTTAAAATATTGACACAACAGCCAAAAAACATACAATGACAATCACAGAGTCCACATTGTTAGATATCACTATACTTCCTTTAGTCAATAAATCTATCGAGTTTTGAATATTTCTAAACAGAACTAGATCTTGCTCAGTCAACTTCTCATGCTACAATGCAACTTTTTAAAATATATTTTAAGATCTTCTGATTAGATTAAATCAATGTTGTCAGTCTACCTTGAGTAGAGCTTCCTCATACCTTCCATTCATGTGAGCGGACAGTGTCTTTAAGTTTGATTCCTGAGAACATCTCCAACAGGATGATGCCCAGGCTCCACAGGTCGACAGCAGCCATGCAGCCCGAGTCCCCCTCCACACCCGCCTGAGCGAGACTGTTCTGAAGCTCAGCTTCTGGAGCGCGATACCCATCGGTCTGGATGTATTTGACATCCTGGAGGAGGTGAGGCATGGAGAGAGTTAGAATGTAATAACTAATAATCCTTCCCCCTGATACTGACCTTCAAATCCCCAGATACTCTCACCTGGTGTCCCTCTTTAAAGCTGAGGCCAAAGTCAATGAGCTTGAAGCACTCGTCATCAGCACTCCAGAGAATGTTGCGTGGCTTGAGATCCGCATGGACATAGCCTTCCCTGTGAAGGAAGGCAAGAGCCTCCAGGATGTCTCTGGCACAGTGCTGGACAAGCCACATGGAGTGGCCCTGCTGGGGTCTGGCAAAAATATCACATTATGAAGTCAAATATAAAGTTCAAGCTCTACTTAATACACAGTCAGCTACATTGCATCATCTTTAGAATAGTTTTGAGTTAAATTCTATTCAAGTGCTTGTGGGTTGATTTAACTTTATTAGACCATTTTAGAGGTTGCAGGTTAGTGGTGCTGTTGAATTGTATTGTGTTACATTGACAATTATTTTGATTATTTTGTCCACCCTTTTACATGAATGAGGGTAGGCTAAATTACACACCTCACCGCATTCTGCCACAGTCAGATTTATGTATACTGTATGAGAAGCAGTGCTATCGCTTCACTTACCTTCCACTCTGGGTGCCACTACTTCCCCTCACCAATAGCTCAGACACACTGACATCCAAGAGCTCCAGCAGAAGACAGCGAGTGGCAACACCCATGCAGCTGTGGTTAGTGAACACCCCGTACAGTGTCACTGTGAGGAGAACAAATCTGTTATTAGAAACAGCAAGGCCTCTACAGATGCCTTTTCAACTCTGATTTCAAAAAAGTTGGGTGCTGTGTGAAACATCAATTAAACAGAATGTGTTAGTTTGCTAATCTATTGGTTCCGTAGCAGCAACGACAGATTGTATTACTTTCATGCGACTGTTCTTAAATTGATTGTCTTAAAGTTATACTGAAAAATATATACAACTGAGTACTATAGTACTAAAAAGTACACTCTTGCAGGGAGGCTGCTATGAGTCAGCTCAGCAGGGGCCTGGAAATGGTGGGAACCATCCTGATGACATCTTCCCAAACCCAGCAAAGCTCTTCAGCTGGGGAAAAGTGAAGACCTCCAGCTGCTCACTGTGTGCAAGAAGATTCTGAAGTTTTTCCCGCATTCTTACAAAGATGCATACAGGCTATCAAACAAAGTAACCTACAAAAAAAATTTAAATTTAAGATATTTCTGTTGCCTTCCATGTGACAGACTAAATACACTCTACCTTCCTCACCCACACGCTGAGACAGTCATTGAGCTGGCAGAAGCCTGTCATTTTCACAGTGCGAAACTGAAATTGTGATTTAGATTAGAATTGATTTAGATTTAAAATCACACCCATCTTGGTAAAATATCAAGAGTTTAGGGAGCCCCCTTGGAAAAAAACTGTTTGAAACATTACACCGGTAAATGGGTTTAATGGTAACAAGTGAGAATGTCATGACTGGGTATGGCAGAAGCATCTTCAAAAGGTCCAGCTCAGTATAAAGACAGTGTAGGTATACAAGGATCCTCATGCTCTGCAACAGTTCTGCATGAAATGAACAAGACCTCCACTGACCTATCATCAGCACACATGTAATTCTCTAGATCCAAATAGCATTTCAGTTTTTGCAATAGGTTCACAGAGCTTACTTCTAAGCTTGGGCGGAATCAGGGCACCACATACTGTAATACTAACCCGGAGCAGGTTTTTAAATCCTGAAGGTATGATTTTTATTATCGTCAAAACAGACGCTCCTCCTTATATTAAACTGATGTGGATGCACTATATTGAGGTGATGTACTGTAGTGCACAGCATGCACCACCAGGGGCCAGTCACTACTGGTAGAAGTCGAGGCAGCTGAGGTGGGAAAGATGGTGAATGCCAACAGCTGAAATAAGGATGTAGGACTAGTAAGAAAGAAAAACACATCTGCCCTTGTTTGGGAGTATTTTAGCAAAAGTTTAAATGATAAAAGCAAAAAGTCAACACTGGCACTATCTGCCTTGGAGAGATTGTTGCTGAAGAGGATAACATGTCAAACCTCCACTTCTGCAACAAATTCCTCAGTTAAAAAAAAAAAGGCACTAATTTCCTATCAATCATTATTCCACAAGCCATTAGTATTTAGTATCTGAACTACTACTACTTGAGTAAGTAGGCTAATTGCATATAACACACACACAACATTGTAAGCTAAAGTCATACATGCCACACTGACTGACTTCAATCACAGTCTCTCCCTACATTTTGAACAAATACTGTCATATACAATTAGTCACAGTGAAATGCCAGGAAGTTATAAAAGTAGATACTGCCAAAGCCCACTAATGTCCACCATGATTATCTTGCAAATCAATACTAAGACACACTTTGAAGCCCGATATTTTACTGAAATTAGTTCATGTTTCATGAATTTTGATATGCAGAATGAAAAGTCAGACCGCACCTGTTTGTAAATGGTCTAACAAAATACTCTACCATGTGTGCCACTAATAAAAAGCAAGTTCAAATTAACCGATAGATTTTTAATGGAATTTGACTTTTTCTCTAAGGGTTTAAAAACAGCAGCCTGCAATACAAACTCCGTCATGCAAGCTTTCTATTACGGGGTCGGAGTCAGTAGTGACATTTGGTTTCTATGACACCATTCTAGCGTTTTGATTGTCTTTGCCTGCTTTGTACCCACAGGTCTAACATGTTCTTACTAGAAACTTAAGTAAAATAATGCTGTTACCGATGTTTTTATGTCCCTGGATGTCTTCCAGCACAGACCTCTCCTTGTGATACCCGTAATCTCCTCCTTGAGTGTCGGCCTGAAACTCCTTGACAGCGGCAGTGGCTGCTCTGCCTGAGCTCACCCGGTAAACCGAGGCCGAGACTCCTTGGCCGAGCCGGGACTGGACTGTCCATATCTCGCCGAAGATCTCGAAAAGTACCGGCTTCATGCTCTGATCAACGCCAACCTGCGAAGACATGATGCCGGCCGGAGGTGGAGCCGTTACCTTTGCGCTCGGTTCGCTGGAGCCGCAGTGAGCCATTGGGCAACGGCAGACGGATCACGGGAGACAGGAGAGGCACAGCCAGCTAGTTGACAGGTGGGAGCAGCTGCAGGGGCATTGTGAACCGGGGCGTTATCGGCGCCACATAAAAAACTAGCAGAACGTCTCAACAACAGCTAACATTAGTAAACAATCCAACTACACCCGAAACCTTGTTAAAACTAAACACACAGCAATATCTGTGCATATTACAGTACCGTTTGCTTACGGAGGCCGTCAAAATAAGTTCATTCTAGTCAGATGACAAAAAGTTAGCTTTAACTTAGCTAATTTAAATTAGCCACTGAGTTTAAGCTCAAAGACAAACCACTTCCGTGATGCGCGACAAAATTCTACCTTCATAATATATCAGCTATTAACACGATATATGTAACGGATATAATCGTTGTTAAAAGTTTATCGACAGAAAAGCTTTTGGTTGTAACTCAGGTTGTTGATATAAATCTGACTTCCGTTTAAGCTTTCCTCGCTGCATTTTTACGGTGCATCTTTTCTTCCATCTGCCCCCTAATGGTAAGGAGTGTCCCTATATTATAATTTCTTCTTTGGTCTACAGTA
This sequence comes from Naso brachycentron, assembly GCA_029874485.1. Lineage (NCBI taxonomy): Eukaryota > Metazoa > Chordata > Actinopteri > Acanthuriformes > Acanthuridae > Naso > Naso brachycentron. Next base: position 2,214,593 of record JAQFJA010000021.1, read on the forward strand.
TATTGTTATTACTTCTTTAAAAACAATTATCACGCTTTCTACCTGGTCTATTCTCACTTGCTTCTTAACTCTTCATTTTTTTCTTGACCCTTTTCATTAGCTGCCTACTCCCGGCTCAGTATTTTGTCCTGAACCTAATCAATAATAATAAAAATAATTGTTGCGATCATATAAGAAAACATACTTCTGGGGTTCTTTTATCTGCAGTTCCAAATATGACTTAAATTTATGTAGCCTATGTCATATTGAGCCACGGAGAAACACAGACAGCCGTTCTTTGGAATATCATCAGACTTCATATTACACTTTTAGCGTGTGAAGTTGCACAACAGTTTTGGCCCACTTCATATTGTGGTCTGCTTTTAAAGGAAGCCCAACACTATCAGGGTGGTTAAGTTTCCCAGCAGTTTAGGTTTAGGGTAAGCAATATTCACAAAATCAACACTGAAAATTTGATCACAGCATGTCCCATATTATTTTGCAATATTTACAAAACTAGGCCTATTTAAAATCAGAAGAGTATTAGGACAATGGATAAGTTTAAAAGAAATCGGTGGAGGAAGGTTTTTTTTATTAACCTATGCACTTAGAGAAAAAAGTCGAATTTCTGAGGAATTTTTCAAATTTTTAGGGGGAAAAGTCGAAATAAGTCCATTTTCCCTGCCTTTGTCAGCGCGCAATCATGCCGGGCATTCTCTCAAGCGCGCAATGGATGTGATGAAGTAGTATGCTTTTACTTTGGGGTCACAGACAGACACAACAGCTGTTTGTGCATTATCAGGAGCATTCCCGGAGACAGCCTCCAACAATGCAGGGCCAATGTGATAGTTGAGCTCCAGCCTGGTATTCATGCCCACTCAACCAGAGCTCTGTCTTCTTTCACAACTCTCCTCGGGGAATGACAGTGGAAGACATTTGTACAGTGGCATCATGGGCTTCACTACGTCCTTTCATACGTTATGCGTCTGTGTTCTTCCTTACTCATTTAGTTTTGAGCGCGGGGAACAATCAGCCAGGCACTGCCAGCCCTGGGCGCGCTGCGCGCACACAATCACCTTCATAGCCGATATGTGTAATGCAGGCTGCGGTGTGCTTGAGTCGCTCCCTTACTGTGCAAGTTTCCCGGAATTGCCGCAGTGCATCCATCCCTGGGTTACTGTTTGTTTCACATACGTTTACTGTGTGCGTAAATGCACCCGTTGCATGTGCGCATCTGTGTGTAATATGCCTATTTCTCCCTCATGCTAGAATTATGACGTGAGTGGTCCCCCGCCCCCCTTTATTGCCCTTCGGGTGTGGAACGGTTTTACGGTGCGTAAACTAATTTTTCCACTTTGGCAACAACATCTGCCTAGTGGCACACGCTTGTCTCCTCTGGTGTTTTGGTCACAGCATGTGCAATGGAGAGCCTGCTTTCCTTAATTCCTTACTGGACATATAGTGCTTGTGAGCTGGTGTGTGTTAATAGCCTTCTTTGGACTCTGATGAGCCAGTAGGGGGTTGACCGCATCAGCTTCGCCCCTGACCCAATAGCGACTGCTCAAAAGGGAAAACCACACAAGCTTGAGAAAGTGAGTGGCCGCATTCGTGCAACCTGAAATTGGGGGTAATGAACAAATGCAAGGATATCGATGATTACACATGCGTGCAATTCAGAAAGGATGTGTGGTTTCGCAAGACACAACAAAACAGTTGATCAAGTTCCCTGATGCTGAAGGTGTGGAGCTCAGGCGCGTGCAGCGTTTGGAGAGGCATGGCCCAGGCAAGCAATACTGAAACAATAGTCCCAACACGCTGTGGCAAACGTTATGGATTCCTACGACAAGCTGAAACCACATGACAAAGAATTTCTTTAGTCTATTACTAAAGGTGATTCTGAAGAACAATTTCACCCCTTCATTTATGGCTACACAAGGCTTCTTGTTGAGGCAGTCAAACGCGCCGCCGTTTGATAGCCCGGTCTCAAGATCTTCCTCATTTCGACATTATTCTAACAATTTGGACTTTCTTTCTCAAAGTGTATGATAAAGAAAATCTTCCTCAATTCGAGTTATTGACTTGTTTCTCGAAGTGCGGGAATAAAAAACATCTTCCTCCTCGTTTTATTTTTCTTATCCGTGACCCTAACGCTATTCCGTGAGAAATGAACCACCGGTCACTCTAAATTCAGTTTAAACTTTTACAATTAAATGGAACTCTCTCCAGCGAGAGGCTGGACCTCCTTTGCCGGTGTTGTGCCAAAAAGTGATTGCCTGCCAAAAAGTGATGTCCGTCCTATTAAAACGGAGAAGGGCAGTTTATACGTCTCCACAGTAACCGTTAATGACATTCTTATATGCCCTACCCAGTATTCTTACCCTAACCTTAACCTTCTCTTTGTGAGGGCAACATCACTTTTTGGCAGGCAGTCACTTTTAGGCACAACACCGGAAATAGAGGAATCATCTTCCCGGAAAGGGAAATGCCATCAAAATGAGGTGGTGTTTTTGAACATTTTCCACAAATCTCTTGCGCGCTGTTCTTATCCAGGAAGGCTACAAGAAGAGGTGTTTGAAGTCGCGGTGTTTTAAGATCTCTAAACAGTAAGTTGCTGAAATCAATGGGAGAGCTACTGCTGCTCATAAGCTAACTTAGCTAACGTTATGTAATTTCACTGCTGAGCTGAACCAGTCATGCAGTCATTCAAATGTCAGGGCTTAAAACAGATGTTTTGTCACTTGTGTTTTCGCACTGGTAAGCGGGTGAGTAACTCCAGGTCGATAACTTTGAAATTGGCTCATCTTGAACGTAGAATAAAAAGCGGAGAGTTACGCTTAGTCAAATGCGAGTGTCATTTTGAGGAAGTGCTCAAACCAGCTAGCTAGCTGTTACGTGAACACGAGCTGGAGTGGTAACCCGATTTTTATGGCTTTTTAAAAAAAATATAAGGGATAACGTTAGTGATAAATGAGTGAACCAACTGAATCACTATACAGTTATTCTGTGCAGTTATTCTTAACATTCTTAATTATCTAACGTTAACGCTAGCACCCTGCATCATCCATTACCTGCTAACGGTTAAGAGTTAACGTTACCATTAACTTTACTTCTGTGCTAATTCGTCAACATGTTTGCGAAAATACTGCGGTCAAGCCAAGTGCCCACGATGCAGCTGAAGCAGTTGATAATGTATGGCTGTGTTGCGCGTGACTTCCAGTAAAATCAGCTGACGCCATGAATTCTGGGAAGATCTGGATTTGTTTCCCCCCTTTATTAAAATATGCCAGGAATCATTGCTGTGTCACATCACGTCGGTTGTCGTCAATCTCAAACCAAAACATCTGGCAAAATGTTTACATTAAATGTTTTAACAGTCGTGATTTTATTTGCAGTATATATTTTTCTATTTATATTTTTAGTAGAAAAGATTTAAAAACAAGGGTAATGTGCGGAGTTCTCCTGGTTGTTGTCAAAACTCTGGAAGCAGCCCTGTGATTGCACTTACATTGGAGCTGGCGATGAAGGCATGAAACGTTTTTTCTTAATCTTGTCTGGACAAGAAGCCTTTCTGTTTTTATTGATAAAAAGCTGTTTAACTCAATGCCTCGATGTGGCTGCTAAAGCTTAGATGGTTCTTAGTTGATTCATCAGGAAATTGAGAAATGTTAGTGTTCAGTGCTTTATCACCTTCCCAATAAGATGACAGTTTTACAACTGTAAAACCTTCTTTTCTTGAGCTTGCTTTATATTGGCTCATTACACTGGATTGTTGCTCGCTTAATAAGAAAGTTAAACTGATTCACTGGTATTCAGATGGTGTGGTCTCTTTAGGTCTTCCTGAACTTAGAATTGTTCCAGTACCGATACCAGTGTCGGAATATGCCTACGATACCACTGAAAAGGCTGCTATCGGTATTGGCAAGTATGCCAGTCTGTGCACTGATCTGATACCACATGAATTATTAGCAGCTAAACAATACCCAGCTACTTCCCAGCAGTTAGCTTATGCCCAGTTCAGACTACAGGATTTTGGCCCTAATCTTGCCATCTGCACCAGTTTTTGGAGATCATGAACAAAAAGCCCCAGATCACAGGCACTTCAGAGCACGTTCCTGTGAACGATGCACATATGAACTGTTGAAGGACGCAATCATGAGCTTGCAGACAGCGTGTTTGAGAGTTGCAGGATATCTAGCATGCCAAATACCTGGCCAGTGTCATAGTGAAAAAA
>JAQFJA010000021.1:2271458-2286562 GCA_029874485.1 Naso brachycentron
AAAAACTTTTATCTGTTTTTTGCACGAAGCCAAGACAGCAAAGCGCAACAAGAAAAGCATCAGGTACGTTCTTGTTTTTCTCCTGTCTGACGACCAGTTCCTCAGTTTATCAGGCATCCTGTTTGCTTTTTCTGCACCATGGTTACCTCTGTGTCTCCACCCCTGAGCTGCACCACCAGACACATATAGCCCTCTGCAGAGGCCTAAGCATGTTAAGTCTGGTGGCATTACTGGAAATCTGTGGGAAAGTTGAGGAGAGAAGTGACCGGCAGGTAAATGTGAAACAAAATGCCAAAAGAAGAAATTAAAAAATATTTGTATGTCCATTTATGTCATATAAATTCCTGTCAGAAGGAAACAGACTTTCTACCACTGCTTTTATAGAATGATAAGGACTTAATACTCCCCTACAGGTAGAAACAATCTTTACATAAATATCTCGGCCATAACAAGGCTGAAAAAAAAAAAAAACAACAAATGAGAAAGACAAAGAGTCTACAGACATGGTAGCAGCTCTGTAATGCTGCAGTTCTTAATAAATTTTCATTTGAACTAAAGTGATGTGAGATTTTTATTGGGCAGCAGCCATATTTTATGAGCCTGTCTCATGTCGAATGTAACATCAGAATCACCAGAGTCACTCATAACATCAGCCATTAAAAAAATGGAGAAAAGTAAAAAGCAGAGATCTGTTCAGGTTCACTGAGTTCTTGCTAACTGTAACCAAGTGGACTCTTGGCGCTAAGCACACAGTGTGTCATAATCATAAATAATCATAAACCTGAGAAAAATCCTCTTGGATCTTAAGCTGTTTGTGTTCCCCTGCAAAACTAATTCATACACGTCAGTTTTAGGTTGGTCCTTTTCAGACCTGGGTCTAAATTTTGGGCTCATAGACACCTCTGGTACATATTTCTCTTAGAGATTTTTCAAAGAATAAGAAAAATCAAGGACAGAACTTCAAGTGTTTTTCTGTACTTGACGCTGCATTAATCACTTTAGGTCCACCAGGCTGAAGAACTGCACAACAAGCTGACACTCAGTGTTGACGTATTATCTCTCCATCAGGTCAGTTGATGTGTTGCTGTAATAAGCTGTTGGCTGCTTACACATGGAGCAGCAAAATGTTCTTGACCTGACTAGTGCTTCATTTACATGGAATCAGGTGGGCCATTCTCATAATTTTCTGTTGCACATGTGGCACCTGTAAGGGGTTAATGTTTTGTAACATTTGCTAAAATACATTTATTTCATAGTATGGTTATTTAGTGTTAAAACAGTGTTTTTCTGTGGTTAAAAGGTCAAGTTCATGTACTGCACCCGCCAGCAGGTGGCAGTAGGTTGTTTATGGTACATTGCCACAGGCTACAGCATGTAGAACAAGACAAGTACGTCAGTTGAGGGTCGGAGCCCGGACGAGTGTATGTCGTGTGTGCCCGGTACTGCTGTATGTCTATCTTGCCGTTTTGCTGAATTTTCGCCGGTGATGTCAATAAATGATCTTCTACACCACGAGTGTCGTCCGTTGTGAGAGGTGTAACACACACTTAAAATAAAAGTTAAATTGGAGGCCAATCAGCTTTGTGCTGATTGCCTTCAATGTATCAGCTTTTTGTGTGACATCTTGGTAGGTTTTCAGGCTGTGGTAAATACAACTCCAGATATTATGGCACAAAAATAATCATCATTGTTGGGAATGGACATGCTATCTCCTTGCATGAGGCATTTGAGGATTCATGTAACATCCAATTGTAAATCCTGTTGCAGAGGATGGCAAAAAGTTAAAATATTTCAACTTTCGATGGCAATGCCGTCTGCTTTTTCTGTTGCATTGTTACCGGCATTCTCTGCCAGCCTAATCAAATTTTACTGTCCTGCTCTTGTCCACTTAAATGACATCTGGTTATCTACCTGATTCCATGTAAATGCAGCATAAGAGCCCCCCCACACAGGTCCTGCAATGCCACGAATTCCACAAAGTCCTCATTCTCTGGGAATGCAACACAAGAGAATAAGGACGGGGTCTTAAGCTTTTTCGTGGCTGGAAGTTTGCCTGGGAGCCGGAGCAAGCATTTCTCCAGCCACGGCATGCCCCAGTTCCTGTACCTCTCTGTGTTGTGGGAGGAGCACAGCCCCACCTTTCCACCTCCGTCAAGATGTTGGTCCTAATGATAGCCAAGTGGGACACCAACAGGGTACCGTGAGTGTTTGTCCCAACTGAATCTCTGGCTCTTCCCTGGGCAGAACTCCAGCTGGGGGCCCACTGAAGCTTCATCTCCTCCAGCCCAGCTGAAGGCAATGTTCAGGGTCTAACCCAGACATGGTGACGAGGGCCTTTGCTATGCTAAAGGTTCCTGGGAAGGTGAAAGCTGGCTTTCTTACGACCATCTCAATAAACTTGTCAGACTTGCCGTCTTCTCATCAGGACACTGACCTGTCTTCAGTAAAGCCAGAGGGATGTTGCCAGGGTCCCTGTACTTGTCCCCAGTAGGATCATCCACAGCTGTGCCCCTACAATGGATGGTGCTGCTCCCAAGGAGTCACACAGAAGAAACACCCACTGGATCTGAAGCTTCTGTGTGACATCCTTGGTCCACTTGTTCAGGGCTGGGCAGCACTCATCTAATGTAGCGGCACTGTGAGGAGCCAACCCCAGGAACCCCCGCATCTTGGTAATGCCCTTCCCACAGGATGGGGATGTTCCCAGGCTCACAGTCAGTGAATGGTCCTCTGGGGAAAGTGGATGGCCATATATGAGTTCCTCGAGAGCCAGTTCAGCCTGGTAGGCTTTCCAGCTCTCGTAGAAGCCACCTCTGCCATTGCTCTTGCGAAATGTTGACGTGAGGATACTGTGCAGGAAGTGCAGTGCCTCTTGGAGCACGGTCAAAATGCTCATGTCATCCACTATGTCCAGGAAGGGGACAAGCATGGCATTTTGAGCCAAGAGCTCTACAAGGCACTGCTCGCTGAACAGTGCCTCAGGTCTGACAAGAGCAGGGTAGTCTGTACCCTCAAACAACCTCACTTGCTCCAGACGGCAGGAGAGGGGTTTCACCATTTTAGCCTCAAGATCATCCACGTGGTCCATGTACTCCTTAGCTCTGGAGCACATGGCCCTGGTGGTGTCGTGGTGCATGAGGCCACAGGTGGTGATACCCCTACTCACTGGATGTTTGTAGGGCGAAGTCATGTGGGTGTGTGGGGAGTCAGTATACACCTCCAGACCAGCCCTTGACCAAATCAGGTGTGTGTGTGTCTGTCCTCTCTGGTGCTTGTTGGCACCAGAATGCAAGCTGTGTGGACAGACAGTCGGAGAGAGTGCACGCACATCCAAAAAGAGACTCAACAGGTGCAGGACAAAAATAATTTGTGAAGTGTCTGACGAAGACCTTGTTGTAGTTGAAACGTTGTTATGATAAAAGGATTTTTTTGGGAGCATCAATAACAGTGTGCGGATACTTTTATGTGTTTACTTTTTGTGTGGACAGGCAGACCTAATACAGCTGGCCTCCACCAAGGCCCCCATGTGAAGAGGTCAGGGTTCTTCTGTCCAAACGTGGACATGAAGAGAAGAACCCTAAGTCCGGATGCCTGTTCTCAGCCTGAAAGGCCCTTTCCAACACCCCCAGGACAAACTGCTGGTCCTGGGCAAATAGACTGAGTTTGGCACCACAGAGAGGTGCACGAAGACCCCGCCTGTGGTTTGTTTGGTGGTTTGGTTTTTACATGCCTCAATGTAAGCCCTTGTGGCCAAGCTGCATTTAGTTAATCCCACGTTTCTTCATGTACGGCATGTAGGCCTTTATCCTCTATTGTTTGTTGATGATCATGTGTAGTTTACAGTCCGTCAATCTGAGCTAATTTAATTAAAAAAAAAAAAAAAAAACAAAAACAAAACCTGACTGACAGGGAAGGCGGTGGAAAACCTAAAAAAACTGCACTGAAAGAGGCCAAATATCTGTCTAGAGCTTCACATTTTAAAGTCCTTTGCGGGTTCAGCACAGCTAATGTTATTTGGTTCAATGCAAATATTGATGAGTTGAGATCAAAGCACAGTCATGTACATACTGTTATTCCTTTTATCCTCTGTCTCGTTGTCCAACTCATCTCTTTATAACAATTAACAAGGAAATAAACTGGTTGGAGTTCACCTTAATTTTGCAAAATCATTAACCGGAAAGATTTTTCTAATTAAATTTCCAGAAGCGATAAGGAAACAGCTTTGATAAGAGGGCCAAACGGAGATAGAGGGCCTAATTACATTAATTACTCTATACCTTGAGGAGAAATCTGAGTCAATAAGTTCTGCAGCCCTCTAATCTTTTCATAGAATAAAGCAGGAGGTGGACGACTGTAGCCTGAGCCTGGCACACTGCCAGGGACAGCCACTGGAGCTTAGCCTCTCTCTGTTCGATTTGCAAGAATTAAGTTATTAAACGGTCTTAATAACTGTGGAGATGGCTGCTCATTCTTGCTGCCATTGTCAGTCCCTACACGTCACAGACCTCTTTAAATGTCCTGAAGTGGCCGGAGTGTGAAAGTCAAGTGCAAAGTCCAGATCCTGATGATCAAAAGAGCAGCAATAAAACAGCTGTAGGACGTTTGCTGCTGTGAGGAGAGGGGCGCCAACACCAAAGCAAGAGCCTCTTTATTGACAGAAGAATCCTCAAAGGCCCATCTGGTGTTTATGTGAAATTATGTCCACTTGTGTCCGAGCTCACATGCTGTTTGGGAATATTAACAGCAGTCCAGGGAAGCGGAGGCTCCAAGAATTACAATGAACTGTTTTCAGTTTTTTTATTATTACATGCCACCCACTCATAGTTCAACATTAACTACTGCTCAGTGGACAGTGGCCACCAAGAATGTTTTGTATCCCTGTCTATTAAATCTCTTAATTACGTGGCTTTGTTGAATATTCAATTCTGATTGGTCAATCACTGCATTCTAAAGTCTTGTTTTTCTGTATAAGAGTTGCTATGAAAAACAGACTGTTATTTTTACGGACGCCATTTTAACCAGCTCCAGAGGTTAAAATCCTGTCACATCCATCCACGAAAAGCAGCGTGATAAATGGACTTTTCTTTCTTGCACTTTTCTAGGTCAATTACTCAAAGCGCTTTTGCAACACATGTCAGAATTCACCCATTCACACACTAACAGCAAGGTGGCTTCTCTACAAAGAGCCAACCTGCTCATCAGGAATTCATACACACACATTTACACAATAGTGGCACAGCAATTGGGAGCAGTTTGGGGTTCAGTATCTCGCCCAAGGACACTTAGACGTGTAGACTGGAAGAGCCAGCAGTCCAGGCAACCTTCTGATTGGTGGATGACCCGCTCTACCTACTGAGCTACAGCCTGTGTCTGACCTGTCTTTTTAGGGCATGTGTTGCCGTGTTGGAAAATTTCCCTTTGGGATTATAAAGTACCTGATCTTACAGCCTAATGTTTAAATTCACTTTTATAAATCACAGATATTGTGCCGCTTTACTGATTTTAGCCTAATATGCAAAATACTGATTGTCCCATTTCTCTTGGTCATTTTATCAGTGATAGTTTCAGTTTACAAGTCTTGTATGTACAGTTACCATTCCATTGATCCTAAAAAACCTTCTTGATGAATAAAAACTATCATATGGATATGAAGATATCGGATGGATCTAAATAGCATCCGAAGGACTCCAAGCTGCACCAAAATTGTCTGGGTGAGTATATGAGCGTACTTATTCCTATAAATAAGGTCCAGGTGTCAAAAAACGGGAATTCCCCTTTAACAGCTTGTAGAAAAACATTAACAGTGCCACTCATCCGTCTGTAGACTAGTGATGCATTGCACAAGCTATGACCGTTGCTTGAGCCACTTTCTCTGGCTGCGACAGGCTAGAGCCCCGCTGTTACCTCCCAGCCTTTGGCTGTACTACATGTAACATCACTCAATGATAATGTGATGTTATTTTAAGCGAAAAACATCCAGTGGTCTCTTTCCACAGTGGGTCAGGATCTCAATCACAACACAATATAAAAGTATCTAAGTGATGATTTTACAGCTTAATCCCCGGGTTCACAGGCCAAGCAGTGGAGGTTAGCTCCGGCTAACTTCTTCTTGCATCTACTCTGATAATGTGATGTCATTTCAAGCAGAAAACATCTAATTATCTCCTTCCACAATGCATGGTGGGTCAGAACACAGCAACATCTATGTGATTATTTTACAGCTTGAAGAAAAATAAATGTTACCAACACGACTTGTTTATCTGTAGGCTAGCAATGTAGTAATTGCGCAAGCTACAGCTGTGGCTTGAGCAACTAGCTCTGTTACAAATCGCATACTTCTGTAATATTTTGAGTGCATATGTGCCCGAAATGCGTTCACACTGAGAAGTATGCGAAATGCAGTGTACTACTCGCACACTCGAAATGGTCCAAAAATTGAGTATGGAACGATGGACACTTCACACCCTCAGAGAACGGCATCTTGGTGACTTGGCAGAAGCTACATCACAAACTGCTCAACTTTCAAAATGGCAACAGGGAATTACAGCCAAGGGTTTTCTTGCACCACTGACCCGGCAACTAACTGTGAATGTCGCTGTGTTGTACAGATGCATGTCTCTGCACCAAGCACCACTATGCATACATACTGTTGTCAGATAGCCGCTGTTAGTGGTGTGTGTTGGGTCTGTACTGTTAGCATGCTAGCTAACGAGTGTAAGTCTGAAATTTAATGGAAATTTAACTTTTGATAAAGCAGAGGTGGCTAGCAGTTTTAATTTTTTTTTAACCTCTATTGCATCTAAACTGGTAGAAAAACTGCCTGCACATTCTGTGAAATTTAATGCAGATCAAGTCCAATCATTCTATGATTCCCAAGGCATCCAGCCTGATTCTTGAAGACTATCTAGAGTCACACAGTTCCAGGTCCTAAAGGAATTATCTGAGCTTAAACCATCGAAGGCGACTGGATTAAACAACATTCCAGCCAGATTCTTAAAGGATGCTGCTGAGCTGATAACTGCCTGTGTTACTCATATCATCAACTTGTCTATTGAGTCAGGCAGGGTGCCAAGAGAAAGTACACAGGCTAGGGTTGTGCCTTTATTCAAGAAGGGCAGAGGTGGAACCTGGAAATTATATACCAGTTTCAATTTTAAGTGTGTTATCAAATGTCCTAGAAAGAATTGTCCATAAGCAAATTAACAACTACGTACAGAATTGAACCTAATCTATGCCTTCCAGTCAGGATTTAGAAAATCACACTCTACTGACATGCGCTTGCTCTGTCTTACTGATTTTGTCAGGAAAGACCAGGGTTAGTGGTGTAGTTTGGTAATGTTGGACCTTCAGAAAGCTTTTGATACAGTAGATCATAACATCTTGCTGAGCAAACTGAAGGCCATAGGTTTTGATGGCTTGAGCCTTGACTTGGGAATGTCCTATCTAAAGGGATGGGAGCAGTTTGTCAATGTTAATGGCATCCTTTTGGACGCCAGGGAGATCCATTGTGGAGTGCCCCAGGGGAACGTACTAGGGCCCCTTTTGTTTCTTATATATATATAAATGATATGAGTGTAGCTTGTTATTGTAAATTATTTCTGTATGCAGACGACACTGCCTTGCTGGTGTCACACCCAGACAAGGCAGTTGTAGAAAGTACGCTAAGTACAGCACTTGAAAACATCTGTGTCCGGCTAGCGGACAACGAACTGTGTATACACCTGGGTAAGACTGAAGCAATTTTATTTGGAATTTTCTCTCCATCAAAATTAGGCCCTATGTTTCCATAGCCCTGTGTTCCCTCTATTTCTAAGAAATTTTCCTCTCTTCAAAATTAGGCCCTATGTTCCCACAGCCGTGTTTGGTTAGGGTTAGGGTTAGGGGTTAGGGTGAAAAACGGAAAGGCAACTGATTAAACCCGGGGGAGGGGACTGTGGGGACATGGGACCTAATTTTGATGGGGTGAAAGTTTCTTAGAAATGGGGGAACATAGGGTGGTGGGACCATAGGGCTGTGAGACCATAGGGCTGTGGGACACACTCCCCATTTTACATGATAACTTTAAAGCTTTAATCCTAGGAACACAGGCTGGGCTGCCGGTGTAGAAGTTAGCTCCAGCTAACTGCTTCTTGGATCTACTTGGTGAAAATGTGATGTTATTTCAACCAAAAAACATATAATTGTCTCCTTCCACAATGCATGGTCAGAATATGACAATATCCATGTGATTATTTTAAAGGTTGTAGAAAAACGTTAGATGCCCATGTTTGCTTGTGTTATTAAGGTGATCTCTACAGGGAGTGGCCATTACAGCCTCAGGAACGTCTGCACAGGATGCATTATGGTACATGCAGGCACAGCCAAGAATAACAGCTTTGTGAGCGTGACAAACCCAGAAAACTCAGCTTTCTCTGTCAATATAGCACAAACTGAGAAACTCAGTTGAGTACAGTTACCATCAACATTGACTGGAAATCCACATGAACAATAGGGGAGTTCTCCTTTAATAAAACTTCAACAAACATCCCAATTCATTTGCACATTTAAATTTTATTTTGCACAAGACAAGTACAAAAACAGTACTTGCAGCTGCTTAGCTATCAGTGTTTCATATCTACTTCAGCTTGGTTTAACATTCTCAAACTGCTAATGTGAACATTATTATTATATTATTATATCGGTACTGTTGAATGTTTCTGTGAAATTAGTGTTGTTTATTACAACACTACAGCATCTGTTCTGTTCTGTGTTGTATTTCAAAATATATGACATAATGTACAACTTTCAAACAAACTTACTTGTAACAAGTGTTATTGTTACTGTGATTGTGTCAGTTGATTTAATATTTTAAATATACATATTAACATTAGATTATTATCATATGAGCACCACATTTGAATTTTCAGCCCATTAGCCCAGCGTGCACAGCTCCATAGTGGCACTTAGAGATAAAAAAGTGTGCAGTGTTCACACTCCTCTCTCAAGCTCTTTTTGATTTTTCACAGAACTCCGTTTGTCACTTTTGCATGTGTTTGAGGATGAAACAGGTGTGGTATGGTCCCAGATGCATAACACTGAAAACAGATAAGGTTGGTAATGACCTTTAAAGTTAACTCAGGTAGATAAAATACAGCACAGTTCAGAATGCAAATAATATCTCTTGGGGGAAGAGCATGGAGCTCTGTGCGGACAACCGGTGAAAGCAGACAGGGCAGAGTCAATGATCCAACAGGTGAGTAGATTACTTCAACAGCAAGTTAATGTTCTGCTTTACAGGGCAGATAAGTAAACTGTTAAACTCTCTCATTGAGGGAAAGCTGATGATTGAGGGGAAATCTTCTCTATGTTGAATCGTCACATCAAAGAAACAGGCAGCCTCATCGAGAAGACTGCTGAAGGGGCAGATACAAAACTCAAGGTTACAGACAAAAGGCAAAACAGCAATTTTAGTGAAACCGAGTCATATTTTACAGAGAAAATGTCCTCTAGTTTTCCCTTTGATGTCCTCCGACTGCTCTGCCTCAACTCTATGATTCATAGAGGTTCCTGAAAGGAACTGGACTTAGGCTGCCTGCAGACCAAAGCTGCAGCTGCAGCACCTGGTAGTTGTTGGAGACAGCTCTGATAAATAGGCTGGAGACAGACAGAGCAGTCGTACAGCACTTCAGAGGGAAAACCAGGGGACATTTTCTCCACAAAATATGGTCTAGTTTTACTAAAACTGCTGTTTTGTGCAACGTATTAACGTGCATTGTTAAGTTTCGTTTTCGAAGCCGCGGGTTGTGTTCAAGTTACATATTGTTGCTTTAACTCATAATATAATCCAAGATATCCACTGATGTTTTTTGAATGTTGTGTTTACAGCATATAGTATTCTATACAGAGAGTATTCTATTTCAACCACAATACTCACAGAGATGGATGAAAAACCCAAGGTGTCTTGCTAGCTGGACCGTAGAAAACAGTAACCCACATAGTACAAGTCATTAAACAGTTGAAGTACACAAATGATGGAGCAAATATTAAAAAAAGGAATAATGTAGCCTACTGTTTTAATGTATCTTATATCATCTGTTCCGTACAATGTTGTCTTGATATTACTTTATTTATTACCAAATACAAATTTTGAATAATGTAATTACACTTTTGGTTAAGGGTATGATCTACTAAGGGTGTGCAATATTAGAACGTGAACGATTGCAATGAGTCCATGATCTGCCGTTATATAGAGATCGTTTACATCGCATGTGATTACACATTCCATCTGTTGCAGTTCTAGGCTTAGACATGTAACACATTTTTCTTTCAACCAAATCACACTAGCCTATTTGCTACTCCATTCCGTTCCATGCCTCCCATTTATACACGCACATAAACTAAACACAGCAAACATGTGGCGCCTCCTTGCTTCCTCTTTTTCAACGTAGTCTAGTAAAACAAAAGGAAAGCATCGTGAATGATTAGGAGTTGAGTCCACATATATAAGCGTTAGCTCGTCCAGAGGAGGGGGCACTTGGCATTTTCTGTCATTAGCTACAGTCAGCATAAATATTTTTGCTTTACTATGTCAGTTATAAAGGTCCTGGAGAGGCTGGAAAATAATAACAATATTGTGTGTGTGTGTGTGTGTGTGTGTGTTGGGGGGGGGGGGGGGTCGGTGCCAAGTCTTCTGTCAATAATTACATATATAATCCTAATTTCTGCTCTGCATCAGTTGTCGAAGTCCCTGAAACGTTAAAAAACTTAGCAATGTTGTGTTTGTGTTCATAACATAATTCCATGATATATAAAGTCGTGTTGTAGGAGCTGAGAGTATTAACACACAGCACTGTTTTGGCTGCCATGTCTGAGTTAACATCTGGACATCAAGGCATTCGTTCCTACAAGACGTCAGTGACATCTGGAGAATGTCAACACTGATAAGCTGTCGCAACACAGCGTCATGCGAATTCAACTGAAGGGTTCAATATTTTTTTATTTTAGTTTGTTTACTTTTGCAGAGCCTGCCATTGGTTTACAAAACACATTTACTCTACATGTAATTTTTATAATTTAATAATTCATTAATCAGAATGAAATCATTTTGAGGAACCAGGAACCTAATGCTGAAACTAATAAAAACTAAAACAGTAAAAACTTAACTGAAACAAGCAAACCCACTTTGGAGACTGACACTTACAAACAAAAATTTTACAGAGCAGGAATGAATACAATGGCTGCAACCAGCAGCTAAAATTGTTGCAGTTGTCTTTGCCATCACATTTTATCATAAAGTTAGAGATGCATCGTAAACTGATTGTTCCTTTTGCACAAATGTACTTCAGAGTACTTCAGTTGTGTTGAGTATATTCAAGTGTGTTGTTGGAATGCAAAATACTGTGTACTTGTTTGAATGTTAAATCCTCTCTTTACAGTATATTTGGAGGGACAGAAAATGATTAAATAAAAATTACTGTCTGCAGTGATGCCTCCCACGTAAGTCTGCAGTCTACAGCAAATGGTTGATGAGTTATGGGGGAGGCGGGGCTAAAGTGTAGTTGGCGGGGCAAGCCATGAACAAATAAAGTGTGTTTGTGTGTGTGTGTGTTTCTACAATTTTGGCCATATCACATAAATAAGCAGCTTTTTGCTGTCAACTTCAAACATTGTGATATGACAATTTTGTGTTCACATTTATGCTGCCACTAACTGACCAAAAATAAACAATTCACTGAGAAAATCAAATGAGTTACTGCAGGTTTACTTAGAAATATGCCACTCAAACTGGACTTCCGTGATTGTTTTTCATTGCATCACCAGAACCCTAAAACACATCACCAGCAATGCAGAATTCTGCACTGTTTTAATGCAGGGCTGTCTTTAGGTAGTAGAGAGAAGACCAGATCTTTTAAGTAAACTAGGTAGGGACACAGAGTCGGAGGTTTACAAGATTGTTATGCACAACTGTGCATGCACCATAGAGAAGCAGGATTTTGAATTTGCTAACTCTTGTGATTCCAGTTATCATGTTTCTCTATAACAGTGGCTCAAAACAAACCATTTCACTAGTTTTCAGTCTAAATCTCTGCTTAAGTTGGACCACATGCTGCTGATTGAACTAGTTAATTTCAGGTATACTCCTCACCTCCATGCTCCACTTTGTACAAAGTTCAGTTTGGAAAGTAGTGTGTGCATCTAAAAGCTAACAAGATGTAGTCAGGTGAGGCTACCAACTAAAACAGTGGATTACCGAAAAAAGACCAAAGTTAAACTTCTTTCACACCAAATCTCTCAAGAAAATCTGAGCACAGAGCCTAGAGGCTCAGCATTTATACCCCATCAGTGCCGTGGTGAAACACTAAAACACAAAAACCTTCTAGAGGTCTTTAGTGCAAATAGTTTAACGTGAACAGCTACAGTCATTAAGAAAGAGCACTTATGATGTCCACGACATAAAACACTGGATGAGGGTGAAATGTAACGTTTGTGAGGGGTTTACAGAGACAAAGTTAATGTTACTGTAACTGTCGCCAGCTAGCTCATGCTGTTAAATGTGTAAACAATGCTTTTTCTGAGTTCTCAGCCCTGACTTCATCCACTATTTGTCTTTTTTGTTTGATTTTTTTTAATCATAAAAAATATCACACACATGCAACCACGCGACCAAACCAGTAAACCTGCATGTTTGAGCTTCTGTGAGCACCCACATTCCTAGAATCTCCACAAGGAAAAAGTTAAGCATCAACACCAAGTGCGTGGTCCTGCGTCTGAATTTTCTAGTGTGTGCGTTCTTCAGATGAAAATATTATAAACTGGTTGGATTTTTCACACATCTGTTGTCTCCCACATTTGTAAAATCAGTTGAGATTCAGAAATCCTCTGCTGTGCACCAGGCATTAGTCACCTCCCTGTCTCACAGCTCAGCACTGCTCTGTCACCCTCATTTATGCACTCGACTGAGACGATCTTTTTGCACACAGACCTTAATTGATTAGCAGCCCAATTAAAGAGCAGCTATGGGGGCCGAGTGTGGAAGAGAAGGCGACAGAATCACGGTCCTCTCCCCTCCTCCTGAGTAATTCTTTTACTGAGGTTCTAAATCGGGTTTGCCTCGGACTGATAATGGATGTCCGGGCTATCTAAACATGCACCCAAAAGCCAGCTCAGTCCCTCAGTTGAGATAAAAGCCGACAAATTACACAAGGAGGAAAGTACAAGGACTAAAGAAACAGGACAGCTCCTGAAGGGTTTTATCAGAAGTTTCGCAGTGTTTGTAGATGTGCTTGTAAGTGGCTGCACCACCACGTTTGTCTGTGTGATTTTTGGGAAAGAAAAGGACACAACTAGAGATAAAATTCAGAATGATAAATTGATCATTTAATGGGTTATCTCTGTCTCGTTAACCTTCGACTGCGTGCAAATAATATGTTGGATTAAACAATGGGGTCTGAACATGGCAGGCACTACATCTCCTGACTGACTGTGTGTAGAGACACATTGATCAAAGCGTCACGTCCCGGATCTCCAACACTGCTGCTGCACTCTGAGTCATCCATCACCAGTCCCTCCTCTGGCTCAGATGGCAGTGCCATTTAACATTTTTATAAATTCCTTCTGCTCGACATACCTGCCCAGGAAATATGTGACATTATGATGTCCTTCAACAGTCTAATGGTCACATATTTGAAAAGCCAAAGGACAAAAAGCACTGTAGCAATGCTCGCCAGCTTGTGAGGTTGTGATGCACACTCTTCCTCAGAAAACTACTTTGTTAAATAGATGAAAAAATAATGACTCTGCTGGTTTTAGAGCAAATGTGAAGTTTGTCTTGAGGGTGGCACTAACATAAAGGATGCAAAGTGTTTATCTTCTGTGACATTTTTTGAATATCTGTCAGGCTCGGGGAAAATCATCAGACTTGGTGTGACCCCCATCAGTAGAGCATGAACTTTGTCAGGCTCATTTGAGCTTTGAGCGTATTGCTAAACTGTTAGTATGTCAACAAGCCCACAGTTCCCATGATAAGATACAGCTTAACCGCTGGTCTTTGTGACATAAGCCGCAGTGGATTTTGGGTTGAATCACCATCTTCTGGATATAGCGATGTAAACAACTTAACTGCATTATCACTACATAACATGAAACTCTAGAGCTTGACATTAACAGATCAACAGTAAAACATGACAGCAGCAGAACAATTAAGTCCACCAGTAAATGTGACAAATGAAATTTTATTTATTTATTATTAAGGCTATTCTCTGTAACTAGTTTGAACATGTGATGATTTTTTTAAATCAAAATAATGTAATATGCTTGACTCTTTTATGTTCATGTTCAAAATCAAACAACAAACTATAATCTTGTTTCAAGGTTGATCAGTTTGAAGTGACTTTTAATCAAACCGATATAACGTTAAATATCAAATCACTGAGGGGCAAACGGCGAGTGAGTTTCGGACACGTGCACAGGTAGAAAACAATGTTGGGTACGCTTCACTTTAAGTTCAAAGATCCATTTATTTCCTGTTGTTTTCCATGCTTACCTTAGCAGGATATTGACATACAGAGAACACTTTAATGCAGACAAAATCATTCAAAGACAGTCGATCATATGCTGACACGGTCAGAGACTGTTTGCTGAAGTTCACACACCTGCTGCAAACGAACCACGAACAGGCTCTTATGATACAAATGATAATGATATAAAACATAATGTTAGCATGACTTGGTCATCAGAACCATTACATCCTATATTCCCTCTCAGCTACATTTGTGATAACTTATTGTAATGAAGCGTCTGAACTGCGCTAAGCACAGGTTTCCTTTGCTTACAAACAGCATAACATTACATTTGCTGTGACGACTGTGTTGCTGCTGTTCTCTGGTCAAAAAACAAAAAAATCTCACACCCAGCCATTCCTTAATGTCTGTGGGCAAATGGTTCAATAGTTTTTAAATTGTTCACGTTTAAGCGCATATATCGTAAACGAGATAGTCAGTAATGTCCAGGTACGAGGTTGGAGGCAGCAATGCGGGTTTGCCATTCCAGTTTCTGGTCACCAGATTAATGCCGTTCATTGAACCAACTTCTGCAAATAATGTTACTGATTCCTGGCAACCTTGCTG
>JAQFJA010000021.1:2347693-2361449 GCA_029874485.1 Naso brachycentron
AATATCAGCTCCTCTAGGCAGATTGGACAAATTCTTTAACAAGTTTAGATTTTTTTTTGCTTGTGAGTCGTTCTGCCCAACTCCATTTCTGACTGGGTTCAGGCTGTTACCCTGAAAGGTGATGACTCAGTTTAGGGGGATATTCAAATATAAAAAAAGTGCTCTTGCCCTTTCTGTTTAGACGATGGGTCACAGAGACAAAGAGCCACCCCCCCACCCCCCCAAAGCCCCCCACCCCCACCCACCACAGCCTGCCAGCCTGTAATCAGCCGGCTTTGTGTCCACCTCCTGTCCTGTTCCCATGCAGAGATTCCCAACAGAGCCCAACAAGCTTATCCCCCACTTATTTGTCTGGCAGTGTCAGACCTTTTTTTTTTTTTTTGTCTGTCTTCCCTTTTTCCGGTGAACTGGAATAGTCCAAACAGGTCTCACTTTTGTTTTTACTTCTCCCACTGTGGACCTGTTACAGAAGGAGGTCCTGGGGGTGTCGGTAAAAATGCTAATTACAGATGAAAGAGGGGTTGCTCATCAGGATTTGTGATTGGCCAATGAAGACGTCATGTTGTGTTCTACTGATGGATGTGTTTCTTTGTGGAAATTAAGCTGTTGGGCAATAACTAAATTGATCACAAAAATATCATGTTATTATCAGCTTCTCTGATACTTACTGTGTTTCAGTCAGTACATACACTCAGAGATGGAAGTTTTTTTTTCTCTCTCTCTCAAAAGCAGCTGTATGGCGTGCATGCTAGTGGGTGTGTAGGGGATATTTGGCAGCCCATTTAAAGCTGACTAATCAGATTTCCCTTGGCTTGATCCTAGATATAGGTGTGTGTGTGTGTGTGTGTGTGTGTGTGTGTGTGTGTGTGTGTGTGAGAGAGAGAGAGAGAGAGAGACTGAGGGAGGGAGTGAAAGATGAAAAGAGAAGTGAAGGTAGTGGTCTAACTGGACAGATTAAAATTATTTATAGGAGCTTAAAGGTGAGCTTTAGCTGCCTGATTGAGCAAAGTTTGGTCATGTGGTCAAGGATCACAATTTTGAGTTGCATCATATATAATCAGTCATATATAATCAGTCAATCCTGTTGTTAAATGCAAAACAAATACTTCGACTTTGACACTGTAAGTATATTGTACTGATAATAGTTCTGTCCACTTTAGGGTAACTAGTGGAGGATGGTTGAAAGCTTCATGTTTTTTCACAAACATCAGCCATGGCTTAAAAAATCTCAGCTGTAAATTTGCTGCTTTTCAGCATTCCTCTAAAGAAAAACAAGCTCTCAATTAAAACAGTAAAAAAATGTGACTACAACACATGTATTAGCCGCCAGTTAGCTTTCTGTAACCTAACGTACTCCAGGGTTTTGCAGGCTCTGGCTGTGTGGTGTGGGTCTGGCGTTGGTTACCTTGTGGCTTCAGGTGATGAAGTGATCTGCAAACAGAAAGCTAGTTAGTGTAGTGGAGCCAGTCGTCCAAATAAAATAGAAAAACTTGATAGATGGTAACATTATTTTTTATTCAAATTATGATTTTATTTAAATTTAACATAGTTATTATTACTTTTTTTTCATTATTGTCCCTAAAATGAATGAACCATCGTGACAAATAATCCTAAACTCAGTATTAGGGCCCGACAGATATATTGGTTGGCCAATATTATCAGCCAATATTGGGCCGTTGCAGATACAACGGTATTGGTACATGGTTCACCAGTATGCGCTGACTTTAAAGATGTTTTTAAGGCCAGAAAAAATGCTTGGACTAGTGATTTAAAATGGTGTAATTACATAGTTTGCAACTTGTTATTTGATAAGTAAAAAGTGGCAGTTTTTTTTTTCTTTTTTTATCAGTTCACTTCAGTTTGGAATAAAGTTTGATGAAAGATATCCTTCAATCTAAGATATATACATCATGTCCCTGTCACAAGTACTTGATAACCACTTTCAGCAGATATTTTATTTGTACAATATCAGCTGATTCATATCGGACATTGGAATTTTCTTACTTCCAGTTATTAGTATTGGCAACATAGAAATCCTGATCGGTCAGGTCCTTGTCAATACTGACTGAAAAAATGATTGTGATTATCATCATCAATCTGCTATTTCTGTTTACCTGATGGATAGTTTTCTTGAATTATTGAGGAAAACCATCTTTTAGTGTTTCCCATTATAGAATTAATTTAGAATGCTCAATGAAAAACATGAAAAACAACATTTTTTTCCCTGTGTTTATTATTTCCTCCACTCTGAACAGTGTAGATGTATTTTAAAGTCGCAAATAAGAGACATTCATCTTGTATTTTCCCTGTTTATGCTTTAGAGACGTACAACTTTAATTTAAATGATTGCATAATTAAGGGGATTTCCTAGGCCACTTTCCATTGAAGTGTATCAGTTACCATGGAAACCCAGTGATGCCTCACATTTCCAGGAACATTGTGGGCTGTTGACCTCAGACCCCCACGGCAGTGTGAGCTGGTTTTACTCAGCAGTGAGACCCTCCCCCTGTGACCGAGAGAGGGGTGGAGGGTCTTGAAGTGAATGAACAGAGGATGATGGAGGAGAGGGTGGAGTGATGAGATGGCTGCATAAATTAAATACAGGCTTTTTTGTCAAAGAAAAGTCCACTACTTAAGTGCATTTGTTGTTTCAGGCTTATTTCATGAGTGCAGATTCACACCAACAAAGCAGTTTTCAAGCTGGTTTGTTATTTGTCTTGTTAGGTTTTGTGACAAAGCACCCAACAACAAACAATGCTAAAATTGGCGCTACTTTGTTGTCCGATCAACAGTTCCAACCTCAAAGATATTAAATTTCCAATGATAGAGAGGAAAGCTTTAAATCTTCAAGTTCTGACAAAAACTCAGGTATGATAGGTTTCCGACCTGTTTTAAGAATACGTTGTTATGCAACTGGTGCAGTTTAGGAAGTGGCAATGTCTGTGTCTGATGTTGGTGACTGAACTGTCTACTGCTCCCTTAGTATGTTTACGTAATGTTAGAGAAAATTGACTTATTATGTTAGTCCGGCTAAAACCAAACTTTTAAAATGTATGTCAACGTTTCAGTCCGACTGAAATCGTACTAAATCCAATTTCTCAAAGTCCAGCTAACACACCCAGATGATGTGATTGGAAGTCGAATAGCTCCTGCCTGTATACGCCTCAACTGGACTCAGACTGGCCGAAGCAATCTGCGAGTGATCGATAGTCCCCACCACAGTCTGTCACCCGGAACTCGAACAGCATAAATTTGTAGAAGACAGGCAGTAAGAGAACAAAAACCCTGTAAGCGTGGGAGGAAGTGAGCTAGAATTTATACAAAAAATAAAGTGTAAATATGAAAAGCATTCAACATGGATTTCGCTAGCCGCTTGCTAACTTCTTAGTAGCTTGTTTGGCTAGCCTTAACAAGGTCAGATAGCAACCAGCTGAACAGGGTAGCAGAGTCGGACAATAAATGGATTCTCCCACATTGTATGTATACTGGGACAAGGACAGTTGTCCAACCTAATGTCCTAATTGTGCTATAACTGTAGGTCGACTTAACTGTATATGTAAACGTACTGACTGACTTGGATTTTGATCTTTGAAAGTCAAAAACAACTCTTTTTCTCTCCTGTCATGTTGAAGATGGAAATATGTCATAATAAATTATATGCTGGTGTTCATGTAGAATGAGATCTGATGAGTGTGTCTGGGTGTGTGTTTGCAGGGCAACAACTAACAACAAGGTGAAGGAGACGGTGGCTCTGGAGCTCAGCTTTGTCAATTCCAACCTGCAGCTGCTCAAAGAGGAGCTAGAGGAGCTCAACAGCAACATGGAGGTCTACCAGACAGACAGGTAGACAGCCGACTGGCACACATGCATGCACGCACACACAAAATCATGGCCCATTTATTAAGTGTTCCACGAATTCTAGGTCACTCTGGTTAGTATAATGAGAAATGTAATTGATGTAAAACAAGCATCAGTTTCATTTTTGTGTTCACTTTGTGCGTGGTATGTGTGCTCGTGCTCTTCTATCTTTGTGGGGACAGATTCATGTTTTAGACCTTCAGAATGAGGACATTTTTGTTAGAGCCCGACTGATACATCGGTTGGCTGATATTATGGGCTGATGTTGGGCTGTCGCAGAAGAATCGATATTAAAATGGTTTTTAAGACTGGAAAAAATGCTTGGACTAGCTATTTAAAATGGTGTAATTATGAAGTTTGCAGCTCCTTATTTAATAGCAAATAAGTTCAGTGTTCACTGTTGAGTGTCGTTAAGTTTGGGAAAAAAAGTTTAAAAAAAAGTTTAAGATGTAAGATATCCTGTCTTTGTCACAAGTACTTGATAACCATATTCAGCGGATATCATTGGAATTTTTGTACTCCCAATTATTGGTATTGGCATTGGCCCCTAAAATCCCATGCCGGTCGGGCCTAATTTTTAGAACAGGGCTTGAAGTTCTCTGGCTGGCTTTGAAAGTTTTGCTTGGACTCGGATATAATAACCAGACGGCTTCTGACTGTGGCCGAGTAGGCTAGATAATTAATTCTTCCACCATTTGAACCTTTCAAGTTAACGTGAGGATTCACGTTTTGAAACGATTAGATTTGGTGCTCTTGTCTTTCTGAAATGGGCCGCGACATGCACCACAGCCGGCATCCTTCTGGCTGGTAGCCTACAGCTCATTAGGTGGGGTTTTTTTTTTTTTGTTTGTTTGTTTTTTTAGCATCAGCCATTACAGTAACGTTATGTAAAATAACTTCCATTTGTGTTCAGAAAAGTGTGTGTGAGAAAGATATTAATAAACCAAAAGGCTAATTATATTAATGGCCTGGGGTCTTGTAATTTATCACTATGTACTTTATAGGAATTAGAAGTAGCCTATTTATTAATGAGTAACATTTACTAATTCTTGATTCATTCCTCACTCTTTTTTTTTTTTCAAATAACTAATCATTAAGTGATCATTACCAACTCAGAGAATTTGATCAACAGTCATAAACAGATGGTTTACTAGCAGGTAGTTCCACATTCATTCCTTATTTGGTCCTTTGTAACAATTAAAATTGGAAAATTTGAATTTGTTGGCTTTTAGGACCCTGGTGCCCCCCCCCCCCCAATGCATTTCTGGTGCAGACTTTTTGCTTTGAACCCTGTTATTAAGTGAGGTCTGTTTGTCTGATTTTCACATTTATTAAATGGCTGATTGGGAGTTAAGATTTTTTAGGTTAGAATCAAGTTTCAGTGAGGGTTGTGTTGAGTGGTCAGGGAAATAAATATGTCCGTGAGGGTCCTCACATGTATAGATGTGCCAATGTATTTGTGGATGTTGGTGCGTGTGTGTGCATAGTCGTTCGTGGCCAGGAGACTTTTCTCTCAACTGCCTGGGGTCAGGAGAAGGATAAATCCTGATTAGTGTGTCATCAACGACCCTGTGGCATGTGTGGTGTTTACATTCATGGTGAATGGGAGGGGGTGACTGTGGGGGGTGTCTGGGCCAAAAGGGTTAATACTTGGATTTAGCTTTGCTTATTAGCAGGATGAAGCAGTGAGCGATGAGCCTGCTAGTTTTGAAGTTGAGCGGATGGCAGCGCTGACCTGATGCTGGAGTTCACATAGTGTATTCTGTGAAAGACTGCACACATACAAATACTGTACGTATTTCTTTTCACAGTGAGGCCGTGAACGTTCCGATGATTCCGCTTGGATTAAAAGAAACCAAAGAGGTGGATTTCACAATTTCTATCCAGGTGAAGACGGCATCAGTCTACTTACATTTTACCTCCTCATTTATGTCATTTAGCAAATTTACATTTATTTAAACTAGGGGTTCAGAGTGGAACCTTGATATTGTATTTAAAATAATAGAGCAAATTACTGGATGAACAAACATTCAAGGTGCTGTCAAATCTTTCAGAGACTATTCCTGTTGCACACAAATGGAGCGCTGCACTGTAATGTGCATGTGGCAGGGGCAGTAATAACATTCCAGGCAACATTGCTTGATCATCACTAGTTTCTGGTTTATACACATTTTTGAGACCACTGGTATGTACGCATTTGTGAATTCCTGACTCCTGAGCAGAAGTAGCACTACGTTGGAGTCTGAGTCCGATCTCTCTCAATAGGTGTTGAATGTGCCAAATTTTACATTGAGGATCATCATCAGTGTTTTATGTAATGCCCAGGTCAGACTACGCGATATCAGCCCGAAAGTAGCCCGACCAGGAAGACATAGGGCGTCAAGTAGGCTTGGAAACAATTAATGAGCATCGGATGCGACAATTGATCGTTTCATCTCGTGTTGTGTGTCATAATGGACGACAACTGATGCCATCTAGGACGCCTCATGACCTCACAACAGAAAGACTAGCATGTTTGATTTTTTGTTTACCTCCCACGACAGCTTGTCAGTAGTAGTAGTAGTGGCGAGCGCTTCCTTTCCGGGGACATCATGCACATCATGAATTGTAAATGATGATTGGTCAGGGAGCAACGTGTAGTCCGTCTTGTCTCTCGGCAACAAGATGGCAAGAATTTATGTCTCTATAATCGCCTAATCGGACACAAGGAACATTTTTAATGGACAAAAATATCTTGTAGTCTGATCTGGGCATAAGACGACAACCCAGAGACCAAACAGCAGTCTTTGCAGTGGAGGAGCTTGCAGTTTCTGAAGAAGAAGCGTCAGTTCAGAGCGCAATCAAGAATGTGCTTGTGGTTTTCTTTGTCAGTCGTAGGGTTGTGCACCATGACTTTTTTGCTCAGGGTCAGACTTGTAACGCAAAGTGACATTTTAGGCATCTGAGTGAGAACATTCGGTGCAAACGACGGGAACGTTGGCCATACTCCCTGGATTAGCCTCTCTGTGACTTCTTTCTGTTACTGAAAATGAAGTTTGATCTTTGGCTCTTAGCTGTAGAAATTATAAATGTGCCTGTACCAGTGGTCTCAAAGACGTGCAACGTAGGTATAATGATGATTAAGAGATTTAACTTGACACAGGAACAGTCTCTGACATAACTGACAGCATTTTGTACTGTAGTTATCTTTATTTCACAAGCAGTGTTTCAGCTTTGACACCATTTTTTAAATAAGTGCAACATTCATCAATTGTCCTGCTGTTTTCATTGTGACAAATACTGAGACGTCCCCATCAAAGAGGTTCTGTCCTTAGGTAAAATTTTTCTTTTGCATTTTATTCTCAAATTCGACCAAAACCATTACTCAAAAGTGTATTGAAGTTTGTTTTTTGAGTGACAAACATGCAGGAGTAAACTCTGCACTAAAGACAAGTTTTCTAGTTATTGTAAGTTAAGATCTGGAGCCAGATAGTTGATGGGGGAAGTCTGATCAAACAGCACACCTTTTATCCCCCCTTATTTTAATATTTTTTTATCATATATTTATTGAGGGGCATTAAAAAGCTCAGTAACATCCTCTGCAGTTTGTTTCACATTGAAGAATACTTCAGCTGGTTACCAGATTTGTCCTTATATGAACGCCCTAACAGGACTTCATCTGTGAGCACTACGGAGAGGACAACTCCCTCTACGACAAGGAGATCAAGGAGCTTATGGAGCTCAGACAGGTTAATGAATGTCTTTATACAACTTCATAAAACAAATTTTGATTTGGTTGGCACTAAATCTGTTTTTCCGTCGAGAGGGTTGAAGGAAATCAGTGGGTATCTCTGAGATTGAAAAAGAATAAAAAAAGGTACTCTGTCGATGGCATTAGATGTAAGTTTGTGTTGTTGTTGTTTGTTTTGGCCAGGCCATGCGTACACCCAGTCGTAACCAGGCCGGCCTGGAGCTACTGATGGAGTACTACAACCAGCTGTTCTACCTGGACCAGCGCTTCTTCTCCCCCCACAGAAACCTGGGTGTGCACTTTCACTGGTAGGACAAGAGCACGTTTTAATGTGAAAGGTCATTGAATTCTGAGTCAAAAGTACTGAAGCCTGTTTGTGCAGACAGAAGACGACAAGTGGAACTTTATTTGCCCTCAGAGTAGTCAACAGCGGCTAAAACACAGGATCAGTTGAATGTTGCACGTGAGCGATCTTTACTCTAAGGGACCTTTTGATATTTATGGCAGGGGTACACTGGAGGAAAATAGGGGAGGGTCATGCTTTTTTAATTAGAGTCGGAGGGAGGGTACACTGCTTTTAATTTGAATCCCGAGGAGGGTCGTACAAATTTGAATTGATCAAATTTTGAATAGTTTTCTCCCTGGAATTCATAAAAGTACAGTGAGTTCCTTCAACAACTCCCTTCTTGGCCAGACTGTTTGGTATGATCCGAGGTGGTGTTTCTCTTTGGCTGCCGTGTCTGTCGATCTTTATGCTTGGCCTATCCAGATAGTGGGCGTGTGCAGTATCTAGTGAATCAGTGGAATTCACCTTTCTCACACGAGTTGCCGTTGTAATTCCAATACGAGGCTCAGTGGGGCATGTGCAGCGGAGAGCTTCGTCTCTGCTTACGCTGCAGCTCTGTGTTAGTACGCAAGCTGCCGTGAGCCAAACTTGGATAGTCAGATAGCGACATGGTGACATCTAGTAGATGAAATTAATATCTGTCGTCCAAATACACAGCAGTGGGTCACATTTCTGAGTGTTATGGATGATTGAGATATGAAGGCAATAATACAGGAAAGTTACGTTTTATTGACATTATTTGCAGAGCCGCTGTATATTGTGATTATAAATATGTGTACGCAAACCAAAACTAATGAAGAAAAGAGATCAAATTGAACAAGAAATATTATTATAACACTCTTTCACCCGCGAAAAGTGTTGGCTATTAAACATTTGTTTGGGGAGGGTCAAGAAAAAATATATTTTGGTTAAGGGAGGGTCACAGCCTTTTATTTCAGAGCCCTCAAAAATCCTCCAGTGACCCCTTATTATAAATAATGTTCGGACCCCTTATTATAAATAACGTACGGCCATCAAGCTCTTAAACTAGTGCCTCTCCTTACTTGTTGCAGTAGATATGAAAAGATGACTGAATCTTCCCTGAGCGAGAGTAATCTTATGTACAGTACCTACAGGTTACTGTAGATATTTGAAATTCTAATATCCTGTGATGTCTTAACACATCTACTCACATGTTTGCGAATGGGGCCCTTTGTCTTGGTGCAGTATCTTGAAAGAATTAGGAGACTATGTACAAGGAATGCACAGTTAATCAAAAATTTTATAAAAATTGCAATATGGCCTACTGCCATATGTAAACTGTGGGGAGGCACAATTATATTAAGGGACAAACCTGTGTGCCAAAATACCATTTTTGAGATAGAGAGAGAGAGAGAGAGAGAGAGATAGAGATAGATATACTGTATGTATAGAATGAACAGTAAAAGTTACAAAGAGTGAGTGATGGGACAGTTAATAACACATAAACAGGATACACTGAGTAAATGGATCCTTTCTTGTCTGCCCCTCAGGTACGACTCTCTGACCGGTGTCCCGTCATGTCAGCGCACACTGGCCTTTGAGAAAGGAAGTGTGTTGTTCAACATTGCTGCTCTTTACACCCAGATTGGAGCTCGGCAGGACCGCTCTGTAACCGCTGGCATAGACAAAGCTATAGATGCCTTTCAGAGAGCTGCAGGTACTGAAACAGCACATACTTAGCTGAATGCTCCACAGTTTTGTGGGACAAAGTTCATAAACATTGTTTGGCAAAAAACAGCTGGATCTGCTCATTTCATTTGCAAGTATATAGTTCAGTTAGTGCCCACAATTTACTCATATTCCTCTTTTATACTCAAAGGCCGAGTAAACAACTTTCTCCATTGCCTTAAACATGTAGTATACTTATTTCTATGAAAAGGACTCGGGTGGGATTTTTCTGTGAAAATCCAAAGGATGTGATGTGTCTGTGCTTTAGCGAGTGTGCACTGTATATAAACAAAAGATGAAGAAGAAATTCAACAACAGCCATGGAGTTTAATGATAAAAGTCCCACAGAGAGTCCAATACGGAGTCCAGCAAAAAGTCCACCTAAGAAGAAACGAATCAATCACTATTTCTTATCAGTCATTCTGAAGCCTTCACCGAGAGGCTCAGCAGTATCAGCATAGCTAAATTTGCTGGATGACACCAACACAAAACACACTTAAAGCAACACTATGTAACTTTGACCGTGAATCACTGCTTCGAAAAACGAAACTTAATGATGTATGTTCATACGTTGCATAAAACAACAATTTGAGCAAAACTGGGTCATATTTTATGGAGATGATGTCCAACGACTGCTCTGTCTAAGCTGTGTGATTTACGGAGGTTCCTGAAAGCAGCATATAGGCTGCCTGCAGACCGAAGCTGCAACTGCAGCACCGGGTTGTTGCTTGTGACAGCTCCTCTAAAATAAAAGGCTGTAGACTGACAGAGTAGTCGTCGAACATCAGAGAGAAAACCAGCAGACATTTTCTCTGTAAAATATGACCTGATTTTACTAAAATAGCTGTTTTGTGTGATGTATTAATGTGCAAGTTTCGTTTCTCGAAGCAGTGGGTCAAAGTTACATAGTGTTGCTTTAATTTTGCCAAATGTAATTTTCCGTTATACAAGAATTTTTTAAAGGCAGCTATGGTAACTGTCCTGAATCATTATGTTAGTCAAACTCAACGGTGAGTCACATCGTCTCGTGATTCCCTATTTTGGCCAGTATGCGCGACTGCAACTCACTTTACTGCACCACTGTCACTAAAGAGAAGGAATTTCTGAATGTTATATTTTCAGCCTCTAATTTACTGACTTAACATTTTTTTGAGTGCAGCAACCTGTTATTTTCTTTCAAATTTTTACTTATTCTATAAGAGATTTATTCCATTAAATGTCCAAAAAAATTGAGCAGTGGCAGTTACAGAAGTCCAAATTAAAACCTTGAAATTGCCAGTTTTGTCAGACAGTCCAAAAGTTAAATATTCAGTTTTCAATGACAGAACAAAACAAAGCCAATCCTTGAATATCACAATCAGGATCAGCAGTTGTTGGCATTTTTGCTTTATAAATGACAAAAATGAATGAAAAATTATTCTCTCGGATTCTGTTTTCCTTTTGTGTGTTTAGGAGCATTTAATTACCTTAAAGAGAATTTTTCCAACGCCCCCAGTCTGGACATGAGTAGTCCGTCACTCTGTATGCTGGTACGGCTGATGATTGCCCAAGTGCAGGAGTGTGTGTTTGAACGTGTCACACTCACCACACAGGACACACACTTCATTTCCCAACTGCGCCTGGCACAAGAGGCTGCACGGGTGAGTGAACACGTCTCTGTTTGTGCTTTGTTGCTGACATACTGTGACTCTCATGCTGTATGTGTGGGCCTCTCTTGTAGGTGTCAGACGTCTACTTGTTAGTGCAGCAGACCATGACGCAGCCTCTGATGAAGGACTACGTGCCGTTTTCATGGGCGTCCATGGTTCAGGTCAAATCTGAACACTTCCGTGCCCTATCACATTACTACACTGCTGTTGCACTCTGCGACCACACATGTAAGTGCAACTAATTTCTCAGTCATATTTAGTTGTTATATTGTTAATGGTGTTGCACTATCTGCATAAAAACATTGTACAACAGCGGTGGCAAGCCAAGGCCTTGTACAAAGAGCCCTCCAACAAAACTAAAAGTATGATAAACAAATCAATGATTTTAATTAAAGGAGAACTTTTAAAATCATTTTTTGGTCTTTCATTTTGATTTTGGACTCCTATAGAGCAGCTAAAGACAACTGACTGAACAGTTAAGTCTGTGGATCTTTAGAAAACTGTAACTCACACCCTCTCTCTTCCTTGTATTTTTTGCATTCTCTCAAAACAGTCTGTGTCAGTTCCTCCTCCCACTTTCCCGCATGCGCTTGTCCACACTTGGCTGTACTCACAACCCCTTTACTGAGACAAAGTAAACACAGCTAGGACACTAATAAAATGTTCCGCAGCAGTTTAGCTGTTAATCCAGCTCATGTGCTCGTTGAGAAAGTAAATAAATCCACATGGAATAAATCCCCAAGAAACAGGAATGCTATCCACTTATGTCTCTTCTTTGCCTCTTTAGGAAAGTTTAACAACGTTAACTGTCCTTCATTCACCCAAAAAACACTGGAGCCATCTCAAACAAAGACAGTAATCTGTGAAGCAGAGAGCAGAGCGTAGTGTTATCTGAGCAGAGCGAGGGAGGGGCAAACACAGGCCTGTGTGCACGCACTGACATACCCAGTTTGAGGCAGTCCAGCATATTAACGTCACTGGAAAAACACTGTTACAAAATACTGTAAAGCACACTGGCCGAGCCAACCAAAACAGACGACAGGGCTCACTTCCAAATGCATGTACCTCATTATGTAGTCTCTAAAAACAGACTCTACATTCACTGAATGTAGAGTCTGTAGGCAAGGTAGGGCGATCTTGGTACTGGAAAAGCCCTGGTTTCCGGCTGTAGTCTTTTGTAGTCTGCGTAATTAACGG
This sequence comes from Naso brachycentron, assembly GCA_029874485.1. NCBI lineage: Eukaryota > Metazoa > Chordata > Actinopteri > Acanthuriformes > Acanthuridae > Naso > Naso brachycentron. Next base: position 2,360,163 of record JAQFJA010000021.1, read on the forward strand.
CAGACTGTTAACTGTTAACAGCGCGTAGACTGGTTACTTGTGAAAAGATCCGTTGGTAGATGTGGTCTCTCAACTCCAACTCCATTCTTGCGTTGAACTGTAAACAGTCGGAATGTAAACTGTGAGCGGCACACGGAGAAGGAAGTCGGAAACGGAATTTGCCTCCTCCAACGGAAGCCCAAGAATAATGGGGCTTGCCCCCAGAGGCTGTATTGCTGTTTGCTGGAAGTCAGACAGCAAATGCAGCTGATGGGTTTCGAGATTGCTGATTATGTGACACTTCGGCATCATTTTACACAAGTATCTGACATTGTAACAACATTTATAGGTCAGAAAAGTAAAAAAAAAAGCATAGCTCTCCTTTAATAATTAATCATTGAAATTTTGCAAAGAGGCATACTGCAAGAAATTATTTGCATCATGGTGGAACAGCAGACAAACTACTCAGGAAATTCAGGAAATTTTGCCTCCTCTTATGTAAAATCGCTCAACATGTAGACTTACAGAAATAAGATGAAGTACCTTTTATAAATTATTGGTGAGAAGTCTGATGAATTTTCCTGACTAAAAAAAATATCAGTCACAGAAGAGAGAACTGGATTTTCAGGGGTATTAAAAGCTGCTTCTTGCTGTGCCCACTTAGGATTCAGCAATTAAGTTCAACACTACCTTTTGATTATTGTTTATGCGTTGTATCTACACATATTGGAATGTTTTGTTTTGTAGTGTCTGCTGAAGAGGAGGGTGAAGAGGAAGCAGAGAGGGCTTTCCTTCAGTTCTACATCAACGTTCCTGCCGGGCCACCGCTCAGCCAAGTTTTACGAGACCCTGAAAAAAGAAGAAAACTTGGTCAGTACCTGTATGCAAAAATATGTTGTTTTTTTAATTTAGCAGGACTGTCCTGAAGAGTTTTTTTTGGACTTTGTAGCTTCTACAATTGACCGATGATAATCGAATATTTGTTGCGACTGGAGGGCAAGGCTCACCACGTCTTCTAACGTTAACGTTCTTGTATGCTCTCTGTCAGTCAGTTTCGTTACAAGAGCTTTCCAGAGGTATAATAGTGATGTCATGATAATCCACCATTTTTATGATATCCGCTTCTAGCTTGTCCACATATCCACAGCTTCACATTTCATTATTTAACTGTTTACAGAACAACTGCATGAACAAACACACGGCATTGTGATGTTTACCTTTCCTCCTTCACTGGAAACTTTTTTCTTCTTCAGCCTATTACAACTCACATATCGTTGACTATAACTCTGGGCTGTACCTTACTGCCAC
>JAQFJA010000021.1:2477639-2489175 GCA_029874485.1 Naso brachycentron
TTTAGAGTTAGCTGTCAGTCATGACGTTACACCCCCATTTTTGGCATCAATTTTCTAATTAAATGCAAACTTATTAGAAAAAACGAACACCTTAGCATACAACAGTGTCATTAGAAGTACCTAAAATGACAGAAACCATCTTTAGGGAACTTTTGTATGACATGTACTTTAAAATTGTTCCATCGGCTAAGGGAGGGAATGTATGCCCTATACAGCAGCCTTCCATCAAGTGGCAATAGATTACTTTGAGGAGATGTCATGTGGTCCATATTTTCACAGTTATTTGTGCAAAGCGAGGTATTTATTTGCAGCCAAGCAAATTTTAGACCAACAGATTTATTATATTGTGTTTTTTTTTTTACTAAAGACAGTGATGTTGTCAAATATGTTGATACAGGACTCATAATCAAATGTTGTCCTGCACTTACCATGAAATGCTTTTTGCCTTTTGCATCACATCCAGTACATATATGCATAGTTACACAATTTGAATCTTTAGCAGAAAAGGAACTCATACGATAACAATGAAAATCACTCCAGACACAACAGAGAGTCAGTGCATGAATGTTAGCATAAATGGCTGTAACTCTTAGCGGTTGCTGCCTGATGATTTTCCTCGATACACATTACACACACAGCTGTAGTTTTGTGTCACACCTTTCATAACAGAACAGCCTCATAAAGATTTACAGGAGAGCACGAAGTTAAAATCCCAGCAACTTGACCTTTGACCTTCCTCTGTGCTCAAGAGGGTTGACAGGAGAAATGGGTGCATGACGAGGTAAAAGAAAGAGGTGGTGGAGGGGAAGGAAGGGATGGAGGTGGCTGAGGAGAGGGAGTTTAATTTTTCAAAAGGACTGTCAAGGACATTCACTGACTCGCCCAGCTCCACTCACCTAAAAGAACATGTTAAGAGACCAAAAAAAAAAAAAAAAAGCAGGTGTCCTTGTCACACATCTGCACATTTGTTCACAGTTCTGATAAATATCGGTATTATCATGGAAGCTGTGAGAAACCAAAAGGTTTTCAAAGAAAGATTACAGAAGAATTGAAAAGAATAATTTATTCATTCACTCTGCTGCATCCACAGAAGCTAAAATGAAAAGACACAAACACACACACACACACACACACACACACACACACATACACACACCCTCCTCTTCCTCCCTGGGCAGCTGTTAGCAGTGTTTCACATGTGTGGGGAAGCTCCCAGCAGAGACAACGGGGAGAGGAGTCGAGGGTCTGCCACTTACAGCACAGATCACCACAGTGAAAAATTTATATCAGGCACACACCATGCCCAGTGTGTGTGTGTGTGTGTGTGTGTGTGTGTGTGTGTGGTCCAGGGACAGGGGTTGGTGAGGGGCAACAAAGGAGCACTTTAGTCAATACATGGTGAATGAGTGAAGTATATGTGTTGTTGTCATGTACATGTGTTGTGTTTGCTGTGAGGTGCTTCACGATCACAGTGACCAAGTCACAAACAGTCTTTTCTCTCTCAGACTCTCCATTTATCCACATATGATTCCATCCAGTTAGATATTTTTCACTGTCTTACAATCTATCCATCCATTTCTGATTCCTTTCTATTTATCTATCCATCCATTTTTACGTTCACCTATTACTCCATTATTTCACTTGTCCATCTATTAATGCATACATTTGACTGCCAAATGAAATAATGTCGTAAACACTAGAGTTGTTCTGATACCGAAACCACTATTGGAAAATGCTGCCGATACCACAGAAAATGCTGGTATCTGTATCGGCGAGTGCACCAATCAGATACCATACCACGTTATTTGTTGGCAGTGAGGGAAGGTACTCCGCTACTTCTCAATTAGCTCAGTTAGCTCTGACTGACATTACATCCCTGAAATCAATTTTTCTTTGCTGCTTTAAAACAGCACTCAGGAAGTCGGGCTGTGCTGCCTCTGGCAGCTACTATCTTTAAGAGCAACAAAGAAGAACGGAGAGAGACAACAGATGGCAAAATTTCCGAATTCAGCAATATTTTGGTGAAAGTCAAAGGAGATGTGCAAGGAAGTGTTTTTTATGCGCTGGCATCAGATCTGTATTCGGTATCGGCTGATCCACAAGTTTGGGTATCGGAATCGATATCAGGAAGGAAAAAATGGATTTGGAACGTTGCTGGTAAACACGCACATTCAAAAGCCAAAAAAGTTGGGCAGGCACTGAGCCGAAAGGAAACGAACATGAGAAATGAACACAGCTCGCACACTGCAGGACTCCAGTATCAGATCATTTAATCAGCACTGAGTGAGTAACGTTTCGAGCCGAGAAGCTCTTCATCAGACTGAAGAGGCAATGCGACAAAAATAATACATCACAAATATTATGTACATCTACATTTGACTGCCGTCAATCAATTCAACAACCCATTGTTACTTAGTTCCACAGAGGCACACATGGACACAAATTCACCCCCCAGAATTTAAATAATAATTTCCTTTTGTTGTCTGACACAGTGGAAGAATGTAAAACACGCTTTTCAGGGAGGCAAAGTGAGCGCAACATTTCCCCACATGCAGCCCCGTCAGATTAGATTAGGATTAGACTGAAGCAAACAGGATGTCATTTTGTGTTAATCTCCCCTAAACTCAGTTTAGCTCTAGCACAGCTGACAGCTGAGGCCCATTTGGTCTGAGAGACGGCTGGTCGCTGCTGACATTATCAACCTCGCCTCTCCACCCAAACACACATACACACACGCACAAAGTTGAAAGAGTTGAGGGGGCATAGAAGGAACATAGTGAAGCTGGCAGCCACCTGAGAGAGTTGATCCACACAACTGCCTCCATCAGCAACTTCCTCAGAGCTTTTTAGCCACTTTTCTCCTCTAATTCAGTTCCTCGTCATAGCCCAAGTTCACTCTGTTCCGCTCCAGACGTGTTTTGGGTTTGACGTCCCCGAGGTCTGAGGAGAAAAGCTAAGCTTGAGTCTCTCCAGGTGAGACGAGGCAGTGGAAGGGGGTAGGTGGGGTGGGGTGGGGGGTGGCCTGGTTTCCACCAACCTCCTTACTTTACTCCCCATAGCCCCCTTTGGTCTTCTCCTCTTCATCCCTCCTCCTCTTCTGTCTGGTCCATCAGCGCCCTTACACCCCCCTCTGTCCAGTGACAGGGAGGTCCTGACTGATTGACATGTCACTGATCAGGAGGGACATGTTCAGCCTATTGAAATCTACTTATTATCAATTATTCAGACACGCCTCTCTCACTCTCTTAGTCCTCAAATGACGTTGGTAGAGGCTGAATGAGTTGTTCAGTGGTTCTGCTTGCCTGCTCACAAACAAACACAAAAACACATTCACACCGTCCACGCAGACGTTTGTACATCTGAGGACTCTCTCTAACATTATGCTTTCTTTTACCGTAACATTCACAATTACAGCTACATGACCACCACTGTTGGGGAGTGACTAGTAAATGTAACGAAATTACGTAATTTAATTAAGAAACAAATGCAACTGTTATCAGTTACAGTTACTGAGAAAGAATGTGTAATTAAATTACAGTTACTTTTAAAAATGTTAACAATTACAAAGAGGGTTACATCTGAATATTTTTTGTAAAATGTTTAGGCTGTATGTTAAATAATATTTGTTCTGCATTTATTCTCAATTTTTTGTTGCCTGTATCAGCTTTTAGCTATTAACTCTCTCTCTTTTCTTTCTTTTACTTGTCGTGTTTTATTTTGCTTTGGGGTCCCTTTCTTTTTTTTTCTTTTTTTTTGTATCTTAACAGTTCACAGCTCCCAGCGTCCTTTTCCTCCTGTTACATCCGAGCAGCGCTAACAAAAGGATTTCCAGCTTTGTCGAGAATAGAGGACATCTCTTGTTCCTTTTGATGCCTTTATTGAACACTTTTCCAAGGTGAGCTAAACGTCTCCACTCTCCTCCTCCTTCCATCATTTCCTACCTCTTAGCTTCCTATTAACCCTTCCAAACCCGCCCCCAGTCCGCCCAAATCCGGGCTCCAGAGGAGACAGGCCGAAATGAATAAGGGGGCCAAGAAGGGTCAACAGAAAGGCATGATGGGACTTATCATGGAGCACATATGGGAATTGTGGAGGATTTGAGTGGGAGCGTAGCGGACACAGGAATGGATCAGCCTGTGACATCATTAACCACGGAGAGCTTCCATCCGCTTGGTTTTCTGGGATTTCTGTAAGCCAGACGGTGAAAGGTTGGAAGAGGCCGAATGGTTGGGGGGAAGTGACTCTCCACAATCAAAGCATATGATTGACTGAAAAGCTGATATTCTGATTAAATGCAAAATTTAAAAAAAATAAACATGAAGACAGAAATAGAGGCCACAGAGATTCATGGGTTTTTATTTCTGTCCTCTTTGTTCCTGCTTTCTTTTTGTTCCATATATTGTCAACAAAAAATGAATAAAAACATCTTAATACACACACAAATGCACCATTTGACTGTGCACCCCAGGCAGAGTTTGAAAGTGTCAGTAGATAAGTTTGTCTCTGTCAGCAGGTCTGGCTGTTTGATGGTCCGACTTTGTTGAGGTGTTGTTTTTTCTCCCTTCGTTAGACTCTGCGTTAATTACTAATCTCACGGTCCAGCGCAGGACACTTGTGCTAACGTTAACTCTCTTTCGCTAATGAGGGGGAAACCAGACAAACAGAGGGGATTTACAGTGCATCTTGTGCACACTATTTCACTGTCACACACAAACACTCGCAGAGAGAGGGGCCAGTGAAGATGATTAAGGGAAAGTAATCAGGTCGAGATTCGTGTCTCTTATTTTCTTATTTTCTTTAACTGTCTGTAGTTTTCCCCTTTGCTTTATTTTGTAATTTTTTTTATAAAAATGCACTGCTGATAAATTTGATTTCAATCAGAGATGCATGGTCGTACTTTACGCAACATGCACACAACGCAAGCAGCAGCATGACGAAATGCTAAACCAGCAAAAAGTCCGCCCCACACCAGATGCAGCATCGGTTTGAAGAGGACATCAACACTCCCTCACACACACACACACACACACACACACACACATATGTGCACACATAGAAGTTATTTTGTGCTTCTATTCTCCTGAGGACCCCCATCGACATTATGCATTTGATGACCTTTACCTCTGACCAGGTCTTAACTCTTGAGACACACTTTGTAAAACTTAGGACCGAACGGTGTCTTCACATTGCAAAGGGTCCTGCGAAGTGTATTCACTTTCACAAACATGTTCACTTTCTACAAATGTTCTACTTTTTCAAAAGGACCTGACTTTCAAAATGGCTCTTAATTTTCAAAAAATATCCTCACCTCAAAAACAAGTCTTTGTTTTCTAAAATTGCTGACACTTTCTAAAATGTCCTCATTCTCCAAAATGCCTCTTTTCTAAAAACTTCCCTCCTCACTTTCAAAAATAAATGTCTCACAATGCAAACATGTCACCACTTTCTAGGTGTAAAACTCAAGCTGGTCCTCACAAAGACAGAAGCACAACACACAAACACACCTTTCCCGGTGTGTCGCCCCCTGGGCGACGCCACAATTAATGGCCATACTGATGACCGCATTAGTGCTGGTGGGGCAGGCGGCGTCCTCTGAGAGCGTACATCATGACCAGCAGTGAGCTCTGTGTGTGTGTGTTTGTGTGTGTGTGTGTGTGTGTGTGAGATCAGGGCAGCGCACATGGAAGAGCTGAGGATGGCACCTTTGGGCCCAGGTGATGTCACACAGCGCTGTCGGTGGCTGCACATGTGTTTTCTCACGCTTGTGTTTCGTCCACACTTTACTCGCTTGTTTCTGAGCGCCAGGCGACGAGTGTGTATCAACGGGCCATGAGTCTGTTTTTGCTGAGGTGTGTTTGTGGACGCTCTTGTGTGTTGGAGGCAGACGCAGCATTTTAAAGCTCGGGCTTCAGCACAAAGGGAGCTGCGCTAGCTAACCATCAGCGCTTTAGCTGCAGCGTCCACCTCTGAGGGGGGGTGGGGTGCGTCGGGCAGCTTCCCCCCGCCCAGGAGCTCCCTGCTCACTCCCCTCTGTAGCCTGGCAGAGTGATGAAGGAGGAGCTGTCAATAAGACAACAGGCCGCGCAGAGGTTCAAACAAACTGCTGTTAGAGACAAACTAACAAGCCTCAGGCCAAGGCCTCTTCTTCATCTCTCTTCTTCTCTGTTCTTCTTCTTCTGTGGTCTCCAATGTCGACTTGTCTGCTCAAAGGGTCCTTTTATCATGCACGTCACCGATTCCACTCTCTTCAGCACTTTGTGCGTTTGATTACACCTGTTTATGTGCCGGTGATGTTGTTTGCTCAGCTGCTCTGTGTGTATGTGTGTGTGTGTGTCCATGTCGCTGGTGTGTATGTGTGTGTTCTCTTAAACCAACCTGCTGACACAAGGTCTGTCCGGTTTAGATACCGAGCACCAAGGGCACTGCTGAACTTGAAACTCTCCTCTATTTCTTCAAAGTTTACTCTGACATAAGTGCTCACATTTACACTCTACCTCGGCTCGTTCGTGTACACATCGACTCGGTGTGTGTTTTAGCTGCAGGCTGGACTGACACTACACATCAGAGAAGGATCTGGATTTTTGCAAACATACACAAGAGGCAAGTTGATGGGTCAGACTTGGTCCTTTCTCATTTCACTTTGAAAATTTTGAGCAGGTAAAGACAGATGATCTGGCCTAATTTTTGAAAAATATGGCCTCATATGGCTCTCAAACTAAGGCAGTTCACCAAAACAGCACGCTGACTTAAAACCTGTCGCCTATACATTTTCTAGGAGTCACCACCTTGTTACAGGGACCTCAAATGGCAATCTAGTCTCAGGTAAGGCAAGCTAATGTATATATTTTTTCAGTCATTAAAAAATAAGTCATACATTTTGGGTTTAGACTTTTTATTTAGTAGTTATAACAGCAATGTACTCACCGCCATAATTATTACCAGTAAAAACAGGGAGGGAACATAATCTGCCCAGAAATTATATAAAGTTGTGTTAATGAAGTGTAGAGAGGTTTGTGATATCAGAGGATATGGCTGGTGATGGAATTGTGCATGCAGGCTTTATTTAAGTTAGGTAGTTCTACTTAAATGTATCTATACGTGAGGGTACATGGGATATGATCCTAAAACAGGTGCACCGTCCTCTATGTGTGTCCGCCACGCCTAACTCCAATTTAAAGTTGCAGTAGATAACTTCTGCAAATGAGCTAGCAAGCTAACATTAGCTGTAGCATGAGACTTGTTGGGGAGCAAATCAGCCATTTGCACCAGCTCGCACTTCATTTTGTTTTTTGTCACTCTCTCTTTGCAGTCCAATTTGAACTGAGACAGGGAAAGTTGTAGCGGAGTAAATTGGTTCGTCTCAGCGCGAGCGCAAGCCGACTGACGGTCAGACACTCTGCTGTTGGCACGGTGAGCTAATCAGCTCGTACCAACGTCACCTGTCACTAAGAGGCGCAGTGTAGACAGGTGGATTAGGACAGAGAGTACAGAGAGCGACACTGATTTTTCATTTTTCAATGAAACCCTCGTCCCAGTGGCAAAGAAAATATCATGGCAAAAACAGAGCTTATTGGCGACCAATTTAACAGCAAATGGTGTCATTTTCCAGCACTGCTACACTGTTTAATCAGGTTATACATCATAATGACAAAGTTAAGCCAAAAAAGTTGTCTAGTTTCACTTTAAGGTAGTACATAGAGCCCACATTTCCTATTATCAAGATGACTTGATGATAAAATGGGCTTACCACCAACAAGAGTCATGGTTGGTGGTGTTACCAGGCAGCTTTTGGGGGAAGGCGCTCTGTGTTCAGGTTTCAGCCTGAACTTTGAACACAGAACCTAGTGCTACTCCCCTGGAGTGAGTCCTGTGCATCCTGCGACCTTAGATGCTACCCATGATTAGTTTTTATGAGACCTAATGAATGCTTATGCATTCTCTGACCAGCTCTGATTAATATGTATGAGGTCCTGGGATTGCTGACATGGACCTTTGCAGCAAGGTTTGATCATGACCTGTGCATGTTAACACGAGTCGGCTTGATGAGGGACAAGGGGGACAGACGGGTGGTCCTTTCAGCCTGAACACGATAAAATAAAGTAAGTCATATTACAGTGCAAAATATTAAAGTGTTTAGCTGCAGTAGGAGTAACATAGCAGGCAAGTGAAGCTGTGATGAAAGAGGAAGAACACTTGATCTTTTTTTTTTTAAATCAAACGGGTGCATTTCCAATGTTTCCAATGTTGTTGTGTGTGTGTGAGAGAGAGAGAATGTGTAATCAGGTAATTAACATTATTTTTAATTGTGTAAAAAAAAAATGTAGAAATACTATTCAAATGTCATGTCTTCATATTCACATTCACAAGTTTTGCCATTTCTTTTATTTACTTCTAGAATTGTGGTTCATATTTGGCAGCTTATTTGAATTTGAATTGAATCAATCCACTTGACTCCAGTTTCTGTTACTGGAAGCTTTTGCGAGAAGCCAAACATCACAACAGGATCTTATCACTAAATTGTTTTGAATCCAACACTAAATCAGCCTATCAAATCTATTTTGGCTCAGCTTTCATTTGCTAGAAAACACAGTTATGAATAAGTAATATACATTCAGTTCATTTGAAAACTCAATCAAGAAACATTTAATTTAAACCTTTTTGGTAGCTACTGTTCAAAAGCAAATTAATGTTCGTAATGCTACTGTCAAACTGGAAAAAGAATGAAACCTGAAAATGTTCACTGAAGATGTACCTATCTTAAATGTTGACATTAACAGTGTGACCGACTTTGTGAAACTTATTTTACACAAGCTGCTTGTGTAAAATACAGGAAGACCTGATTCAGAACTTCAGCTAATAGGCCTGAGCTTAAATTATTGATTCATGACAGAGAGTTGAACTGAAGATTTCAACTCCTGAAACTTGACATTCAGCAGACAGATAAAACTCTGATGGCTTTATGAACCACAAAAACTGTTTTTGGACAAGAGGTTCAATGCACAAAGACAGAAATATGTAGCCTACTGTGTGCATTATTTTTATCAGATCTATAAAGCTGATCGTACGGCTGATTCATTTTTCTAAACCTCATGTGACATCTCACTCATACATCTGACGCCTCTCTTCCTTAGGCCTCAGATCACAGATTTAGAAAACGCATTTTTAAAAAAACTCACTCAGTGACAGCTGTTTTTATATGTAACCATTAGGTATATTTGTGACGGTTTAAAGCACTCGTACCACTAATTCATCTCCTGTAAACCATCATCCCAGTAATACATCAGTCATCAGTTATCATTATCAAACCTCAGAATTATGATCAATGACTTTTCCATTGAGGTCATATTAAAAATGTTTTCAAAGTGCTTCACACTTCAGGATCAAATGAAAACATCATTAACAGAGAGCTGATAGCTGCAGTGTAAGTAAAACATGATAAACATATCAATCAAATTTAATTTAAAATGAAGTTTTTGATTCCTCCTGTGGGACAGTAAGCCTTGTAGTATGCAAAAAGAATGACATCTGCAGTAAAATTGGCACTAAAATGAGCTAAGGTTACTTCTCCCACATAATATTTCACATCCACCTGATCTTTTCACCTGCAGCTATCTCTTACATGCAGGTTTGCACATTTTCCTCACAGAGATACCAGGTTACAGGTTGGGAAGGCGTACGTGTTTTTATGTATATGTACTGTTTACACATCTGGCCCTGATCACTGCATTACTGCAGAGAGCATTTGAGATGGGGCTGTATGAGATCCTTATTTGTAGTCACTGTATATAGTTAGGCTACATCCACTTTGCTGTGTCTTCAATCAAAGACACAGCAGTGTTGTCACATTTGAACCTTGTATCCTCACTAACCCGGCATCTAAGCAGCTCGAAGATGGATCAGTTTAGAGATGGTTGAGTCCCTGTTTTATATTGAAGACGCCGGTGTGGCGTCTCATTGTGGTCAGGCACAGATGGAGGGTTTTGGAGATGCCAACGTGGACACCCTTTATAAATTGGTCGCCCCACATTCATGTGACTACTTTGCGGAAGAAAACAAAACTGTATGTATCATGCATGTATCCGTGAGCCTTGACTATCCGGCGTTATTTAAACATGGATAACAAATTGCAGGCATTGCCGACCTTGTTGTCTCTGCCAGCAGCTGTTGTGCAGCTAAATTCTGCCTGTCATCACACTTCTACTACATGCACAGGAAGAAAAAATAGTGTTCAGGGCACTGTTCAGTGGCACTATCAGCCCTACACTGATTGGTAAAACTTCATTGACGGAGTTGTGGTTCCAGTGGAATGAATCAATGAAAAAGTGCATCCGCATGTGGAGGGAATGACAACAATGCAGGCACTAATGAATGTTTTCACAAAGGTAAACTGCATATTGTATTAAAGTTTCTTAAGTAAGGAGGGAAGAGCCCAAAGTGAAGTAGTTTATTATGGTAAGTTATGCCACAATGCCTGGGAGATCTTGACTGCACACACACATTGAAGTAAAATAAGCGCTTACTAATTTCCACAGACTAGATAACAGAAAGAGGAAACATTCTTTGAATGAACAGGTGCCGTGTGACGCTGGGTGGTCATGTGATATGCATGTAGTTTGGCTGGAGAGTAGAGCTGCTATGGAGCTCACACCTTGCATCTTTGATTTATTAGACTCCATCTTAACTTTAAGATGCGGCGATGTGGATGTAGCCTTAATGACTTAAGCCCCTCCCCCAGGCTGAAGTAAGAAAAGGCAAAGAGAATGTAAAACTGCATGTTTTCAACTTTTCTGGCTAGATTTAGTGACTTTTCAACACTCTAGATGACTTTATTTCTACAGAGTGACATCTCTACAGAAAAGGCAAAAATATAAATGTAAATTATTATTCTGTAATTCATTCCCATGCATGCTGCTCAGAGTAATGTATTCTCTGCTCATCTGCCTACAGTGCCAGGGTCACCTCTCTTGTTGCGCTGTGTGCAGGCAGTCAGCTGATGTGGTGTATGGCGGGAGATGGCCTTTGATTAGTAGCTCATACAACCCCAACTTAAAAAAACACGAACTCTCCCTTTAACCATAACAACCAAGTTTATAGAGGTTGGCAAATACCATTAAGAAGCTACAGCTTACTAAAGAACAGATTTTTATCAACGTGTCATTTACATTGTTTGTGATTTAAAGAATAGAACAGAACAGAATAGAATGTACTTTATAAATCCCTAAAGGGAAATTCAGATGTCTGGCAGCTCATCTGCCATTGGCTAGAGAATTATAAAGCCGAGTGGCCGTAGGTATGAATAATCTTCTGTATCTCTCAGTCCTGCAGCGCAGAGAGATGAGACGTTCACTACCGCTGTTTCTTTGGTCCACAAAGATGTTGTGAAGAGGAAGCAAAGATCAACAGTAGCTAAAACTGCAAACAAACTTGCATTTGCTAATAGAAGAGTTAGGAGTGAGATAACTGTCCACAATCAAAGATCTCTTAGCGAATTCAGGTATTTTGTTTTCTGGATACTGGATTCAAATTGAAATAACTG
>JAQFJA010000021.1:2554550-2567976 GCA_029874485.1 Naso brachycentron
GAAGAACAGATTTGAATGAAACGTGATCATGTCAGTGTAATTTTTTTTCTTTTGTTTTTTGGTGTTTGTATCAATGTGCACAACCCTCATTTGTGTAAATTTAACTTCTTAGATACATGTGCAACTGCACAGCAGCTGTGATGATGAAATTCACCCTCAGAGCTCACGAGAAAAGCGTCTGCAGCGGCAGATAACCTTTGCAATGAGCTAAGGAAGGACAAATGCGAACAGTGAGCGACTTAAGAGGCAAACAATCAAAAAAGTTATAACATCAGTTAAAGAGGAACAGATGCTTTCTTTCTGTTTTCAGACTGTCTTTGGCCTTTGTCTCGTGATGTGTTGACTCCCAGAAACAGATCTGTGATCAGAGACTGTCCAGGCCAATCGGACAACTCTTCCCCTGCTGGACAATCAAGCTGTTACAGCTGAAATTGGACATAACTATAATGGATAGAGAACACCTTGTAAACAACAGTGTCGTCCTTCAGAGCCTCATCCTCTGAACACTACAGCATGGCGACCGTAACACAAGCGGGAATAAGTGCCCGGCCCCTCTGAACTCACTGACACTTTGAGTCGCATATGTGATCTTAGAACTCATTCGTTGCTCCGCTCATGTTTTCAACGGGCTGTGAACAACAACCTCCTTTGTTTCATTGTGTCCAGTCAAAATGCTAGAGTGCATTTAAATTTCATTTTTCATTTTGATGCCACTGAAACGCCAATATTGTTCAAATAAATTGGAATGGAAATTTTGAATAAAATTATTTGGACTCAATTTGTCTGCTGAATTATCAATGAAATGCGATGTGATGTATTCTGACTACACAGATCGTACACAGCAACTTGTATTTTAGCTGTTTTAACATTTTCAGTGAACTATGTGGGATATCGCAATATATTGCAATATGCATTGAACTGCAATGTATAGTGATATAATTGTACCGTGACCCATGTATCATGATTCATATGGTATCGTGAGGTCCTTGCCAATACCCAGCCCTCCTAGCTGGTGCTTGAACACCATAAGCTAAGACTTGGTTATGGCTGCAGTTTTTAGATTTAGACATTTGTATTTTGTTTTGATATGTTTTAGAGTTGCTATGAAGTTTCTTCAGCCACACATAGACCAAAAAAGTGAACGCACGTTGAGGCAACAACTTGAGTTGAGGAAGAAGTTGGCACACAAAACCAAAGATGAACGAACGTTAACCCCAAAGGGTAAACCATCTATGTTGTGTATATGAGTCTCTATGCCACCTGCCATCATTCAACCTGCCGTCACCCAACCTAAACCTGGAACCAGTGGCGAGGATGCTATTAGCTCATCTGCTGCTGAGGGGAAGGAAGTTAGCCCTGCCCCATGCACTGACACACCTTACACATCTACAAGCACATGCAGACAGCAGACTTTGACCCATCGTGGCAGTCAGAGAAGAAATACTTCTCGCTCTGTAAGACAGATAAAGGTAAAGTTTGGCGTAAAAGTAAATAAAAATGTAAAAAAAAAGTAATTACACCATACATCTTGAAGCAGTGCTTGCAAAATAAAACTCTTTTAACTTCTTGTTCCAGCTCAAATTTTCTTTAATATTGCAATTAATCATCAAAACATATCATCTTTAAGATGACGCAACTCCCAAGAGACGTCTCGCACATTTTCTGTACTTGTAAACACAAATATAACGACTGGAGGTCACAGAAAAAGAACATCGGTTCCCAAAAAAGAAAAGTACAAATATGTTGAGAAAAGGAAGAAATGAAGGAGGGGGCAAGGGCACGCAGAAACTCCCCTGAGACTAGTCTGCAAGCTAGCACGGTCACCCCCTCGCTTGCGTGTGTGTGTGTGTGTGTGTGTGTGTGCGTGCACTGATCTGACCATGCGATGCGCAGATAAAGGAGAGCCCGATTCAGCACTACCTGCTCTGTTGATGAATGATCTGACTTTTGTTTTAGTGACAGGGAAGAATTTGGAGGGTCGCGTGACTGCTCAGGATAATGCTGCCCTTGTCTATTTGTCTGCAACCCAAGCATTAGTACGCTCATATTGGGAAACAGTTATCCTTGAAACAGAGCGCAGCAGAAACAGTCATCTGACCACTTCCAACAGTAAGAACTGCTGCTCTTTTTTAGGCACTTAAAAGAAAACCAAAGCTGTGCCATTACGCATCACGATCACATCACATCCAACTTAACGTGGGCAGACTATAATGAACAAAACCCTTTTTTAGGGTAGAAAATTACAATTAGAAGTAACCCAGTGAGTATTTGTGTAAGATACTATGTGTATGGCAGCAGAAGAGGATCATAAAACACAACTGTGGGTGATGGTTGGATGACTAATGTGATAAGTAATGAGTAAATGAATGAATTGGGGTATAAAAGGCGATGAATGAGGGAGTGAATCTAGAAAAAAGAGGAGAGAAGTGAAGAGGGAGCACTGCTTCACTTTATTGCCCAGTCTCTAACATCCTGTACTGATCGATACTGAAGCACTAAAGGAGATGAGCGCTTGTACCGAGTGTGTGTGAGTGTGTGTGTGCGTGTACTGTAGATGTATACTCAGAAAATGCATACTTATTTAAGGGTGAATGGTGTCACCATGTTTGGGTCTTTAACGTTTATGTCAGAAGTGAGTTAGAAAAAGACAGATGAAAGAGGAAGCTAAAGACAAAGTTATGAATTAACTTAAAACAACTTGACAGTCATATGTGGGATGTGAAAAGGATTTTAAATAATGTTTCATTAAGTACAAAAAGGGAAAACAAAAAAGAGCAACACCAGAGCAAAGGCATGGATACAGAAAATTAAAGAAGGGACAGCGGAGAGAAATATAGGGAGAGTGTGGGAGAGATGAAGGGAGGGTTGGGCTGTAATTTATCCTCCAGTGTTCATGCTTTACGGCTTTCTTAATTCAACTCCTGCTACTATTAATGGAGTTAATGTTGAGATTATATCTATTTTCTGGTGGCGGGGGTTGAAATACTGCAGCCGATTCCCCCGCCCCTTCAAACTGCCGCCCAGCACTAAATCACCAGCCTTGCTCATGGCTCGTTACGGCTGAAAACAGGTATGAGTGCGGCATGCTGGGAAGGAAGAGCTAATCTGACTGTGGGTTGGGGATCTGGGTGAGAGGGCAGTGGAGTTGTTAAGTGGGGGCGAAAATGTGCACCTGATTATTTTACATTTTAATGTTTCATTGCTTTGATTGATCTTAATGTCCATCTTTTCATTTTTTAAACAGCAGTTTGAATCGCCAAGATGCTCTATAACTAACTTGTCTTTCCTAAACTGACAGCCCAAAAAAAAAAGAGTGTGGTTTGTTAGGGCATGTGAGAACAGTAATCAAACTCGGGTGTGGACCAAATGGACCCGCTGAAAGAGACAGTTTCAGTCAGGTTACAAACGAACTCTGTTTTTCCTGTTTGGTATGAATGTGATCTGATCTTAATCTGCCCAGGCTGCAGCAGAAATGGGAATTTTAGGACTATACCAGCTACTGTAGCTAGCTGCACTGTGCATTACGGGCTGAAGACGACTTTGTAAACAAACAGCTGGCAGTTTGCTGTGACACAAACATAAAATCGAGGGTTGACCTGCAGCACTGACGGAATACATTGCCTTCGTGATTTTTGGACATACAACCATACAGCCCAACAGCTAGAAAAAACACACACAAATCATGGGTTCAGAATCATTACGTGTCAAAATGTTTACCAAATGAGAAAGGAGAGGGAAACTGATCGAGTTTATTTCTAACCAGTAAAGGGAATGACAACTTCCACGTGGCTTTTGTTGATATACTTTGGTTTGCTTGAAATTTTGCCTGTGTGAAGCCAAACCGAACCAAAGGAAAAATGCAAATGAGTTGCAACTCATCCACTGATCCGGACCACTAAATAAATGTGTTACTTCCTCTGATGTAAAGTATGACACTGGAACAATTCATTCTTTTAGAAATGCTGTTCTTATCAATATCATGATATTGATCAAGGCCACATAACTCAGCAGTATTCCTGCTTTTGTTGTCAAAATGCAGAGCTTGTGTTCCTATTGGCTGCTCTACGCTACGCTACTTAGTGAGAGGTGATGTCACTACGAGCTGATTGGCCGTTAAAACAAGCCTTACATTCAAAAACTGTCCTCCGGCGACTTGACAAGCTGAGTTGCAGGCGACACCATCAGCCAGCTTGAGTCGAGCTACGACGGATCAGTTTACTGAAACTGTCCTTGCAACTGTTTTGTCACGCTGTGATTCTTTGGTGCAAACTGGACTTAAAAGAGAGAGCGACAAAAAACGAAATGAAACGCAAGTCGGAGAAAAAACAGGGAGGGGAAGGTGCAACGGAGTTGCTTCCCAAGGAGTCTCAAGCTACAGCTAGCTTGATTTCCAGACATTGCCTACCCTAGCTTTAACACTAAAATGTTAAATTTACTCTGGAGTCCAAGTTTAAACCAGGGCCTGACCAATATGTGATTTTTTGGGGCCGATGCTGATACTGATATTAGGGAGTAAGAAAATTCCAATATCTGATATATCAGCCAATATTCTTTATATAATATTTTGAATGTGGTTATCGAATACGTGTGACAAAGATATGTAAAGGAGGCAGGATATCTAACAAACTTTATTCCAAAACATCAGTGCACTGAACAGCAGAAACTTCACTAATTACCAATTAAATAAGGGACTGCCCTCTGCTGGACAATTTACGTGATTACACCATTTAAAATCACTCGTCCAAGTATTTTTTTAGCCCTAAAAAACAGTTTTAATGTCGGCACTTATCGCAGAATATGCTGAAACCAATATATACCGATATATCTGCAATAGGCCAATATCGGCCTATAATATCGGTAAACTGATATATAGGTCGGGCCCTAGTTTAAACATTACAACAAATTTATTTGGAATGCATGCAAGCTACCCATTCTTGAAAACACTGAGAACCTTAGGAGAACTTATCAAGACTGGGATTTGTTTTTTAGATGCATGGCTCTAAGTGAGGGGTAAAGCTATGGGCAGACACCGGGGATAAGAGCAGAGGACATATGAGGACAGGGATCAGTGGGTCTGATAGCCTAAAGATGAAGAGCAGCGCTCAGTAGTTAAGAGAAGAGAATATGAGCTCATGCCCCACTCAATAGCTTCAAACTGATAAAAGTGGAGGGTCTTTGGAGTTAAACAGATAGATAAGCATGAGAAAAGAGTGCATGGGTGGGTGGTGCTGGGGTGATCCACTATCCCCGGGGACCCAACCTGTCCCCCTCCCTCCGTATCTCTTTCCTCACTTCTACACACCAGGTGATATTTCACAAGATGTCACGGGGTTCAAATTGAAAATCCCTTGATGAATCAATATTTACTGCAGCAGCTAAATGAATAGTAATAAGTCACCAGAGGCTGTGTCCAGCCACAGTGCAGGTCGCTCCGTCTCACCAAAATTACACAAACGAACTCCCATCAACACCACACACACAAAACACAAACACACAAAAGTGCTTTAACTGTAACAGGCTTCCAGGACATAACTGAAAGGACAGCTGAAAGAGTAAGTTCACTTATTTGCAGATAGTTTCATTATTGTATGTTCAGTTTTTTTAATCTGGCTGAGGATTTCTAAATGAATTTTGTTTGTACTTCTCACAAAATGGCTCTAAGTCTCACATTTTAAGTTTATTCAGATTTTTAAAGCTATTTAAAGTCTATTAAATGTTATGTGGAACATAAGTTTCAATTATCCTTTTTGGTCTTAGTGAACACAAGAATCAGAGTGAAGTTTATGAGGCTATGCAACTTCTGTGTTTGAAAATGTTAAGACCGTATTACTCGTACTTATTTGTAGAATTTACACTCCTCGCTGTAAACAATCTTCACTTGAACTACTGATTAGAGGAGATTTGCAAGGGTCATTGTGAAATATTTTAACATTAAGAAAAAAGAACAAAATTAATTTTACCCTCATTGTATCGGGATGTCAACACTAGTGTTGTCATGATACCAAAGTTTTTCTTTTAATACTGTAATCAACATAAATTTATATACTTTACCAAAAAGGGGGAAACACTCTTTATGGTCATTATTGTTTTTTATCTTAAAACAAAAACTTTTAGATGAAGAAAAAAATTACTAGAAAAATTTTGGTGACACATTTGTCACACTAGCAGAAGCCCTAATTAGTTTGAGATACAATAACTGAGAAAATATTTTGATGAGCCTGATTAGATACAGCCTCTCATAATCTAGGACCAGCTTATGTTATATTATAGTCTAACATCAGTATTTAACAAAAAGAAAATAGAGTCCAGTGTTGTCTGTATGCGAAGCATTGATCCCGGCAACGTCACACAGCAACGTCACCGCTGACAGCCTCGTGCTAGCACTAACCACTAGCAAAGCATTTGCATTAAAATAACAAAAAAAATAGGTAGCACTTTTTTTCCCCAAATGCAGTATAGTTCCTTTTGAATACTTCACTACCTCTGACTTTTTCAGTACTGCTATACTGTACAAGACTCGTCAACACATGTTTGAGAAGTAAAAATTCTCAAAACTTGTGAAAATAAACTGACTGGACACCACAGCAAGGGTAAGGGACAAAACAGGTTTGTTATGTTACTTTTATAAAGTTTCCTTGAAAGACAGTAAAGAACTTCTAGGAAGTCTAATTTGAATGTAGCTAAAATTTAATATAATATTTACAACTTTTCATTTTCCACCACTTTGATTATTGATTGTTTTACATTTGCCAAACATTCACTGGTTAAAGCTTCTCACATGTGAGGATTTGCTGTTAGAATTTTTTAATCTTTGGGTTTTGGGCTGTTAGTCAAATATAAACTAAATTATTAAGTGACAGCTCGAAAACGATGATGAGCGGATATAATGACAATAAAATGACTTTCCTTATTAGTTGCCATTCATTCACACATATATAATACATATTGCCATGCATAGTTCATTTGAGAATGTAACAACACCTAGAATAGAAAGTGACTTTCAGCCACGTGTAGTTTGATGTGCACGTATGTGTCACAGTCGAGCCAAACCTCAGCCAGCATCCTGCTAATTCTTTACACATTAACAGATCCTCAAAACCAACCACAGGAACCGCTTCAGAGATTTTACAATCACAGAATGTAACAACTGCAGAGAAAAAAAGCCCAACATCACTAATTTAGTGTGTCTTTCTCATAGTTAGAAAGCCACGAATGAAGAACCAATGTCTGTCATGCAATAACTCTCTAACCTCAGAGAGGACTTCACCACCACAACCAGTCATGTCACCCATGAAAGATCTTTTCGGCTCTGCATGTATTGGCCTACCACAGGTGAGTAATGAGTTTGTGGCCAGCAACAGAAGAAGATTAATTATACAGCTCTCGTTTCCTGAACATGCGGTTCAACCATCCATCTATAAAAGCAAAGAATCTCTGTATGTATGTATGTATGTATGTCTGTCTTGCACATTTCACAAAAAAATGTTCCTCAGACTGACTTCAAACTCGGCAGGTGTGCTGCTGATGAGGATGTGCATGTGTGCTTTTGGTGCAGTTTGGATACACCACCTGTTCGATATTAATAAAAATCTTGCCGTCTTTACATTGATTTGCTTCTTCTTCTGCCCGTCTAGTCAATGAGCGAAAACACAGACGGCGCCACTCATGTTATAAGATTCCAGACTGGTGTGGAACTCATTTATTGAATGATAGCTCATCAAAAATAACCAAACAAACAAACAAAAAAAAAACCCCATCTCTGACAACCAACTAATATTTCAGTCATTTCCTAACCTTATCAAACGTGAGCATTTGCTGCTTTTCTTTGTTTTATATCATGGTAAAGTGAATTCATTGGGATTTTCTACTACTCTGTCAGACAAAACAGGATATTTAGCAATCTGAAGCAATTTAAAGATGCCTATTTTACGCTTTTGGAAATTGTGATAAACAATTTCTGTTGCTGTTTGTTTTTTTTAGTTTTTGGGGGTTTTTTTGCATTTGGTGTGGGCTAGATTTGTTGGGGAAATTAATTTAAACAAAACAATCATGACGTTAATGACTGGCTGCAGCCCTTTTTTAGATTCTTTTGCTACTGTAATCCAGGCTCATTAGTGGACTAAACCTCAAGTAAAATGTGGGAATGACAGAGCGCTGAGACAGAGGAGATTAAAGTTAGAAAAATGAGGGAGAGCAGGGAAAAAAAGAGCTGGGAGTTGTAATGACATTAAAAGGAGACCCACCTATCCTTCCTCTCTCACTGTATCTGTCCTGAGTGTGAAGCTTTCCCTGCTGGTGCGCAGTAAATTAATGTTGGGATACAGTGGTGTAAATGGTTTATTCTCTGGTTTATCTACTGTGTAAAAATGAGCACCGTAAATTTAAAACCACTCATACTGGACATGATGGCGACACAAAAGACAGAGCAGACATGCAGGAGGTGTGTGTGTGTGTGTGTGTGTTTGTCTTTGTTAAGGTGGATTACCTAGCAGACTGGACCCTCTTGGCTCTCCAAGAGAGGGTGGGGTTGTAGTAATGGGTGTGTGTGGAGTACGGATGGGTCACCATCTTTTGGCTTGTCCTTAACACCTGCTGGTAGGCGGGGCTGCGGTGGAAGGTGGAGGCGGAACCTAAAGAGAGCAAAGTTAACTGATCAGTAAGAAATCGGCAAATAAAAATCTGATCACACACAGAAAGCAAAAGTCGAACATTCCATCGGTAAGCAAACAAATGCACATACACACATCGTTTTGAATGCATAAAACTACGAATACACTCACAGACACACAATGTTCGTCCGAGGACTCTGGCAGGTGTGCTGTTTAATAAGCTTCACATATAAAATAGAGAGGGAATAACAAAGGCAGAATTTTTATGAGCATAATAAATCATATCCTCTGTCTCTTTCCTCCCTGCCTTCATCCCTCCTGCCTCGTCTCCCTCCCTCCTTCTCACTTTAAGTCTCATTTGTTATATCATTTTACAGATCCATCAGAGAACAGGCGTAAGAGTACAGAGATCGGAGTAGGAAAAAAAAGGGAAAAAGTGTTTTTATTTATTTATTTATTTGGCTGAGTATCCATCATGTTGTTTTATGTTGGCCTATGCTGGCTGACGTACTCGCACACAAAACAGAATATGTATTGGGGGCCCTTTAAGTACCTGTTCACAACAGTTTCTAAAGATAAAAGACGGCATTGACCAGGAGCTTCTCTGATGAGGTCAGAAATGTGGGAACACTGTGAAGAATTACGCAGGTTTCTCCTAAAGTTTTGCGCTTCGGGACACTATATTGAACAAATTCTTGTTAGATTCATTTCTTTAAGCCCTTATTTGAAATTTATCTTTTCTGATTGACTTAAAGGATAAGTTCGTTTTTTTGCACATTAAGCCTTATAACAAGGATATTTACAATCATACACAATGTTCTACAGCATTATTCTGACAACTTGAGAGGTGGAGCTCATTGCTGACGTCACCGCTAGCTGAAAACAACAGAGGAGCACGTGCACTCAGACAGCCCGTCAAAAAATGCAATACATGCTCGTTCTAAAAGACGAGAAAGTCGCCGTATATTTAGTGGCGTCCTCTCACGTATCGACACTGAACACGAGTGTTAGACACCAATATATAACCCAAAAGCGGCTCCTTCAGCCGCTTTACGTAACAAACTAACTGCCGTTTTTGGGTTAAATATCCGTGTTTAGCTTCATGTTGTAGTGTTGGTACATGAGAGGACACCACTAAACATTCGGCATGTATTGTACTTTTTGACAGATTGTCTCAGTGTACGTGCTCCTCTGTTGTTTTCAGCTAGCGGTGACGGTGCGTCGTTTGTCATAATAATGCTGTAGAACATTGTATATGATTGTAAATATCCTTATTATAAGGCTTAATGCGTAAAAAATATGAACTTCTTCTTTAAGGTTTGCTACTCTGTGAGTTAAGTTACAAAGTATCTAACCGCTTGTATTTCTTGGCCGGCCTTGACTTCCATTTAGGAATGTCACCATATTCCCAGATCTCAGTAACTGACTTTGCACAAATTGTCAAACAGACAGTGGCTGAGCTGACAGAAATAAGATCTGAGTTGGAGAAAACAAGAAATATCCTAACCACCAGGCTTCACAGACATTTTTGAAATGTACAAATCTAAAAAGCCTTTTACAAATTAATTTGTCACAAGCTGGTTAATTGTAAAAGTACAGCTGAAAAAAAAAACAAACAGCCAAAAAAACCCCCAACAAGATTTAATGAAACATGAATCAGTTGCTCTATGTTTTCATTAAAATTTCTCCACCCCTCAAAAGCCCCTCGTGCATGTCATTATCTGCTGCACTGCCTCCTTCACTTCTATGAATCATTTACTGTGGTGGTCAGTGACAGCACTCTGTCTTCCTAATGAGTCAAGAAAAGACAGAGTGAGGAGAAGTGTGAAAGAGGGATAACAAATGTGTTTATACACCCGCTGAGGAGCTAATATCCAATCACTTCAACCACAAGTTTTTAATTGCAAGTTGACAGTATTGTCGCCGTTTTAATTAGCATCCAATAACAAACCGTGACCACGAGGGCCACAGTGGCAAACAATAAAATGATTCGATTTTCACTTCTTCACATTTCAGCTTCCCTCCTCACTCCTCCCCCTCGTTCTTCCTCCCTGCATCTGCTGGTTTCATTTGTCAGCCAGGATGCAGCTCTGGATCAGCTAGAGAATTCATCTCAGACAAACATTTACTGTTCAACAAATCACTGCAAGCTGGGGGGCTGCTGTAACACTCACTGCATGTTTGGGACAAACATGCACAGAGAAACACACACACTGTGTCTTGCACAAGTACAATTTACTACATTACTGAGCTGGGACCGATCCGATCTAGTACTGGTATTGGGTGTCGACATTGGCGTAATTCAGTTATTGAATACTGGACTGACATCATCAATCCAAGTACCAATCCAGATTCCATAGTCTATTTTTAGTTAACTTGGTCTCGCATAGCCAGACTTCTCTACACAGCACTCAAAGGTCTGGCTTTGCACATACACACTCTGGTACAGGGGAAAAAACGCCCCGTCTGGTTTGTTTTTCTCTAAACCAATCACAGTCGTCATGGGTGGCGCAAAGCCCCGGAAACTGCGACAAACTGCAAAATAGTGTCGGTGGGAAACTTGTTTCGGTGAAAGATTTAAACGTGCCATAAAGAGCCCTGGAGTTAAAATGTTTAAATCCCTTTCATCAAAATTTGCCAACCCACAGTGCACATCCGGTGAGTCAGACGACAGTTAACTCAATTGGATTTTTTTGTTTGTTTGTTTTTTTTGTTTTTTTTGTGTGTGTGTGTGTGAAATTATTTATTTCTCAAAACAGTTATTAGACTTTCATTTCAAATATTTACTCTGAAAAGCTTTTAAAGAGGCTTTCAATTTTCCGTTGCACTCTTTGAAATTCTTTTCCCTTGAACTCATGTGCAGAAACCAACTGACTGGTCATGTTTTCCACTGCCGCATACAATAGACAGCGTTCTGAAAAAGGCAGCCAGGTGGGGACCAACAAGGGTGAGGTGGGAGGTGGTGGGTATGTTTGTGTATGTTACTGAAAGGCCAGAGAATAACATGCTAACATGCTGACAAATTTTGTGATGTTTGTGAGGCCAGAGAATGTTACTGAGCACCTGAAATTTAAAGTGACTACCCGGAACTTTTAAGTATTTATGAAAGTCTCATGATTCCTCTGATGATTATAAATTTCCTGTAACAGGGAACGAGACCCTCGGCGAAAAGACGGCTATAAATGTCTGTGATCGGGTCTGAATCCCCATGAACTCAGGCAATTTTTTTTTTTTTTTTTAATTTCGTTGTTCTGTGCATTAACAATAACATAATTGTATTCTATGCCTGCAGCAGTCAGTTTGCACCTTAAACATCAATGCAAATGGCGTAACGTTAGCCTGCAGAAAACAGAGCTAACAGGTCTCAGGGGACATTACTGCCGTACAACTGGCTTACAACTTATTTCTCAGTCACATATAAATACATTACCTCATCACGATCCATCCTGCCGTCTCTCTTTCACTTGTTTCCAAAACAAATGCACGTGTTGCTGGTGTTATGCCGAGTTCTGCCTGCCTGGCACGCGCTAGCAAAGATCTTTTTCAACAGAGGGCGCTTTTGTCAAAAGAGGCCGCAATCAACAAAAACTGAAAGTTCCTCATAGTCACCTCCAGGGAATTAAATGTTTTAGGAGCTGATAGAAATGAAGCCAGAACTTTGAAAATAAGATCCAAGTTGTGAAAACCCAGATGTCCATTCATGAACCTAAAGCAATGGTTATTTCAAAACCAAAAACAAATACTTGCATACACAGTGATACTGACATCAACTGTAAATCTAGTTCTGTGGGTAAAAAAGGTGTTTATTGGGTAATGATAGAGATAGCAGCAGGTAAAAACCAAAGAGAGACAAAACAAGCGAAAGAGAGAGAGAGAGCATTTAGGTGGAGGTGGGCTGGGGATTTGTACAGGATTGGTTGCCTGGCTTGTAGTCACTTTTTCTCCCACAACCCATCCGTATTGCAGTCAGAGCTATTTGGGCGTCCTGGCAGATGACAAATAGGGCTTGTCAAAGGTGCTGCCACGATTGCCACCCTGCAGCCTTGTACAACCCCCCAACCCTCCCCCAAGCATCCCTGGCCTTCCCCTCAATCTGCCTCCAAACCCTCGTTCCAACATCATGACACTCACCGTGTCCAAGACGTTGTCACACAGGTGTTCCACCTTAGCTACTGTTTAATGACATCTATAGCGAGCTGTACTGTTGGTGAGACTCCCTCAGTGTGTGTGTGTGTGTGTGTGTGTGTGTGTCAGCAGGGATGGATGGACGGTCTTGCTCTGATTGTAAACCAC
This sequence comes from Naso brachycentron, assembly GCA_029874485.1. Lineage (NCBI taxonomy): Eukaryota > Metazoa > Chordata > Actinopteri > Acanthuriformes > Acanthuridae > Naso > Naso brachycentron. Next base: position 2,567,453 of record JAQFJA010000021.1, read on the forward strand.
TGCAGGTTGTGTTGCTTGAGTGGCTCTGGGAGCAATGGGGTCTCAATCTTCCACTACAGGACCATGACCAATGAGCATGTGAGCACACACACAAACACACACTTACACATATACACCTGGGGTCTCAATCTTCCCTTAATAGACCTTTGACAGTGGCCTGCCTCGCAATGTGGGGGGAGCGAACAAAGTGGTGTCCTGTGCTTTGAAGACACCGTTTGCAGACGCATGCAGCTCGCAGGCTGTCCATTCATCTTTGGCTGACTCGCTGCTGTGAATCCGCTGATAATCGACTCTACTAGGCACATCGCTCCTTCTACAAGCAGCCTGCCTCCCAGCCAGAGAGTCACATTAAAGGGTTTGTTAAACATATTTTATCACTCTACTGGAACCTATCCATGCACACAGTTATGGCTTTATAAGCTTAATTTTTCTGATATTGCTTTCTGTAATCTGTGTCTTCACCCCAGTTCAATTGGTAGAATTTCTTTGTGATGCTCAATTTTAGAGAGAGGAAGACTGAGAGA
>JAQFJA010000021.1:2576148-2589047 GCA_029874485.1 Naso brachycentron
AAAAAAAAAAAAATTTTTTTTTTGTTTATTTCTGTAAAATTATTTCAACATAACAATAGCACAAGAACAGAGCAGCACACAGACTTTGTACAATATCCATATACTAGAGCGTTTGGGTGTTGTTGTTTTTTTTAACTTTGTACATTATCAGTAAATAAACAAGCTGAACAACTCATACTGCAACATTTAATAAAACTACAAGCCGACTCCAGTTGGGTGAGGAAAATAACTCGATCAACAATCTGGTTCATTTAAACGCCCTGGCCCCTTCACTGTTTTGGATGGAGTACAACAACAACAACAACAATGACATAACCTATTTAGTATGAAAATAGTGCATTATAGGAATCTTAGAATCCCGAAGATTCCTAAACAGAGTTTTAACAGTAAGCTTAATACTCAAAAACCGTTCCTGACAAGTAAAAATTGTGATGGTCAAGTCACCTTGTGCCAGCATTGGTGTACTTCAAGTAATACTCACCATCCTTGTTGTAATTCAACACAAGCTGCTATTACTGGATATTTGTACAAACTCATTTAAGCAAGACTGCACTGAAAGACAAGCCTCAATGTGAAGGATGTCAACGGGAAAATACTGTAGCAGTACAGTAATCATCTGTAAAATACACCCGGGGTCACGAACCTTAACTGCACAAGCTAAACTGTGAGAGAGCATACATGCATCACATGTACAAGTATCACATGTGCAGATACATGCATACATGCGATATTGGATGGGCTGCTGTAAATGGGAGGTGTTAGCATGAGCCACTGATCTAATGTTTCTCTGCAAGAACAGGAGACAGAAACAGGATGGAAGTATGTGACCTGACCTTTTACTTCAATCTTACCAAAATTTGCCTACCAGGACTCTCCAATGACTCCACTTTTCTTTATTAAATTTGTTAAAATTTAAATTTTGAATAAAGTACTCATAAGATTAGTTCTGTTTAAGATGACAAGTGAAATAACAATGAACGTATTAATGCTGGGAACCATTTAAAGGTTTTACATGGAACATTTTAGCAACATATCACTGCTTTACAGCTTAAATCAGCACTGTATATTGCAGCCGTTTGTGCCAGCTCATGCTATATTTTGTTTATTGCCGCTCTCTCTTTCAAGTCCAGCTTGAACTGAGACTAAACGGTTGCAGGGAAAGTTGCAGCGGAGTAAGCTGGTCCGTCTCAGCTCGAACTCGAGCTGACTGACGGTGTGGCTTGCAGACACTCGGTATGGTGAGTGTCACCTGTTGCTAAGAAGCGCAGCAAAGACCGGCGAATTAGGACAGAGAGTACAGAGAGCTTCACTGATTTTTGATTTTTCTGTGAAACTCTCGTCCTGGTGGCAAAGAAATCATCATGGTAAAAACAGGCCTTACTGGAGTCCAATTTAACAGCGAATGGTGTCATTTTTCAACCACTATTACACTATTTAATCAGGTTATACATTAGAATGAAAAAGTTAATCCATAAAAGTTGTCTAGTTTCACTTTAAGGTTGGGTCAAATAATTTGAAGAGGATTTAACCACATTTTTTAACACTCACACAATCAAAGTATTTAATGCTAGAATTTTACATGTAGCACCCAAAGCTAAGACACGAATTCAACACACACACCAGAAACACACACACATGTTGCGCACACATAGACACATACAACGAAGCCCCCCAGACAGGAGACAAATTAACCACTTCCCACAGAGCAATTCACAAGGGAGCTGGGGACAGTCAACGGTAAATGATCAATATCGCTTTCTTCGAGAGCGCCTACACAGTATCAGCCCCACGCTTACATTTGTACTCAACACAGGTGCAAGTGCAAACATATGAACATGCATAAACATGTCTGCAGGAGACACTACGTCCACTCTGTGCGTGAACATAATATTTTAGGCCCATTGGAGGACTGAGTGTAATCCTGGTTCCTGTGTGACTAAAGAAGTAGTTCTCGTCGGTTAGACAAGTGGCCCTCTACCCCCACCTCTGTTTTTTACTTCTCTTTAACTCTGAAGCTACAATGACAGGAGACAAACTAGCTATTTCCCCCAGAGCAACTCACCGGGGACAGCAGAAAATGAACTGCCCCGGATCAATACTGTACTCTCTCTCACAGTCACTCTTTGCTTCCTCCACAGATACACAGCAAAGTGTGGCTCTCTGTGGAATTAAAAAAAGAGAAAGACAAAACAAACCCTTTGAGTCACATTTTCAGTCGCTTGCATGCATAAAAATGCAAAGCGTTCATTGAGTGTGTATGAATGCAAGATTTCAGACCACAAATTAGAATCATAGACACTGATGGAGAGGTGAATACTCCAATATTTGCTGTAAATACTTCTGTATGTTTATGTTTACTATGCAGCCTGTCTGTTTGTCATTCTCAGTTTGAGATAAACATGCTTACATGCACCTGTAATACACTTTTCTCAATATCCCTGCTTCCATGCATAAATAAAATTAACTGGAACAAATTGCATTCAAAAAAGATCCACCCACTGCTTTTATAGAGCAGCTACGGAGTCATCTCTGGACAACAGTGCCCGACATTAAGGCAGGACAAATGATGATCCTGTTGTTATACACAATGCTGCTTCTTCACACAGATAATGCTTCTGCACTTTGCTTTGTTCATTTACTGCTTTAAAAATTTGCCAGTAATATATATAATATGTTTACTGTCAAGCTTCAATTTTCCATAAGATATTTTGGCTATTGTGCTCCTAGCTTTGGTTTGCATGTTTTTTTGTACATTGTATGTTATTAATAATGCTGCTTCTTGTATTTTTCTTTTTCAATTATTAAGCAACTATTGAGTAGAAGGTTGTAATCTGTTTTTACATGCCTGCTATGTGCTTTGTGCTGATGAATGTCTTTGCGGTACCATGTTTTAACTTTATTCTCTGAGCTCATGTTTCTCTCTCTCTTTTTTAAAAAAAAACTCATAACCTTTTGATGCATTAATGTCAAGAAATGTCTGTTGTTCCTGGTATATGTGCAAAATGTTTACATGCTTGGTATGAAGTATGACTGAACGACCCGCAGTACGAGGGAAGTTTAGCTGAGAGTAGAAGTTCTAAATTAATCTGTTTAATTGAATCCAATGGTTTTTTTTTTTGCTTTGAAACTGGCAGTGAGCCCTATCTCATTTGTTAGTTTAGAACTGGGGAAAAAAAAATTAGCATTTACATTTCCTTGAAATAATGTTCCTTGGTCAACATCTTTCAAAACTGAATTAAGTTAAGTGTCATATGAAAAAAAGCTGACAGGGTTTTTTTTTTAAATTCCAGCACAAAAGCTGGAAATATTAACATCTATGTGTCAAATACACCTCAGTTTGACTTTTAAGCGACAGGTGTTTGTAACTCTGATGTTAACTGGGGCAGGAGTTCACCAGTTGCTTGGGCTGCTACGACTTTAGTGAACATCTGCAGAGCCCCCTCTGCAGTTCACTGGCAGGACTGCTGCAGCAGGATTTGGCCAGTGCCACAGTTTTTGCATTTTGCCTTATTACACAATCCAAACGGATTTGAAAAGAAGCAGTCAAGGTATGGCTGAAGTGTAGAATTTCAGCTTTAAGTCAATGAGTTTAGCAAAACTATGGCATTAACCACTTACGAATCACAGCCATTTCTGTACATATTCTCCTCATTTTCAGAATTCTTTGCAATCAATGACTTCCTGGAAGTGTGGCACCCATGGACTTCACCAAATACTGCGTTTCTGCCTTTGAAATGCTTTGCCAGACCTTTACCACAGCTTCCTGAAGTTGCTGCTTGATTGTGGGTCCTGGCACCCAATCATAAGATTGTTGTTTAACCCCACAGAGTAAAGCCAAATCTTCTCTTTGTGTTTTTGATTGTTGTTTCTTGTTGCAATTCCTAACTTGTTGTTTTGCTGTGCTTCAGGAACATTACTCACAAGTCTTCTCATCTGCTCCAATGACCCGCCTGTCCGTTCCTCAGTCTGCTCATGTAGGCCACCCTCCACCATCCTGTTCACCTCCACCCAACCTGTCCTCAGGTGTCGCACTCTGCTAGTCCCCTCCTCATTTTTCCTACAGTTGGATATTTCCTCTTCTCCATTCATCTACATCCCCTTTCACCTCCCTTACAATAAAAACAATCACTTTTCAAAACCTCACAGCTAGTGTGTACTCACATTAGGCAATCCGTACCATGCTCAAGCACCTTTGATCCCCAAAGCCCAGTTTGTTTGACTCGTGTGAGGGCTCCTTACTGCACCAAAGCATGGTACGCTATGTCGTCCCTGGCACAAGTGGAAGAGGTGGGCTTGGGCATGGTGCAGTGGCACATGCAAGGAAGGCCGACATCAATGTCACTGTTTGCGGAGGGTTTGCAGACAACAGTATACTTGGCTTTTGTTTTATCTGTTCAAAGAATCTTGTTCTAGAACTGAGCAGGATTTTTCAGATGTTTTCTGGCAAATTGTAACCTGGTCTTCCTGTTCTTTAGTGCAACCAGTGGTTAGTGTGACCATTTGTTAATTTTCTGAATTCTGAGTCATGGTTATATTACTTACTGGGTTTGTTTGTTTTATAGGTGTTCAGCCTAATGATAGCCTCCTTCAATTGCATTAGCGCCGCTAAAGCAGCAAATGTTAAGAGTTCCAAGCTATAAATGCAAATTCAACATTTGGAGTCAACTCCAGACCTTTTATCTGCTTAGTCTGTTCTGGAAAAATAAGGGAACAGGCCGCACATGGTGATGAAACGGCTTACTAGCCCCTGAAATAGGAGGGACAATGTTTAAAAGTGGTTGTAATTTTTTTTACAGGTGATACAAAAACTTAAGTTAAACCCTTCGGTTAAAGTTTTAAGTCCTAACTTCAACCACATCTTGACTGCTTCACTTTGACCGCATACCAGAACAGGTGTGTGTTTAAGTGTGTGTCTCAGTCTCAGAATCTGGCGGTACACCCTGACCCACTCACAGGTGAGTATAAATAGTACTGACCCCTGTTTCTGGGTTTTCCTGCCAAGTCTCTGCTGGCCACAAGAAGACGTGACTGGATCGAGACCAGCTGATTCCTTGGACCAGTCAGTGCTGCCTGCTGCAGCCTACTGACGTCCAATGTGGGATTACACTGGAACATTATCGCTGTCAGTAGACTCTAACCGCTGCTGATTACTAACCATCAGCCAGGCTTTGAATTAGGAACAGACAAACTAACAGGATATCAGTTTGTTATATTACTAATGTTAATGCTGAATTTTGTACTGCTACGTAGTGCTGATATTAGTTGTTTAATTTCTAAGCATTTGGGAACAATAATTAGTGAATTTATTTTCTCTCACTCTCTTTTTTTGTCTGTAGTTCCAGTTATTAATATCATAACCTCAATTAATAGTCTGAGCTGTCCACCAATCGATGCTAACTGGCTCTACCCTCCATGCCAAACCTACTGGGAACAACACCAGCTTCCAGTGCTGGAGTTGCCATACCAAAATGGTTACACCTCTGTTACCACAAATGGCATCAGCATTAATGCCAGGCCACTGACTGTCACATCCGAGCCATAATGCTACTGTAAAACAAAGGAGCTATTTCAACTGAGAGCTGAAAAAGTGTGCCACTTAATGCTGAAATCACGGTACGTGTGATGGATACACACAGATAAAAACAAGCACACTTCCCCCAACCGCACACACAGCTGAGGACTCAATTGCTCTGCTTTTGTTCAGAGCAAATCTCACTAATTAAATAGGTTAAGCATTAATTATTAAACCAGAGAGAGAGAGACTCTTGACAAGGGGGAGGCGAGACAGAAGGTACTGAAGGAGAATACGGGGGTGATGGAGTGGGATGGAGCGTTCTTCTGGGCTATAAAACAATCCTCACCCGGCGGAGCTAATCAATACAGCCCTGCTGGAATTAGCAGTTATCTTAAAGCACTTTAACAAGAGCGTGCTGAGTGACAAACACAAACAGTCATCCATTATTAAATACCAAAACACAAATGAGGCCCAGTGGAAGAAGAGGGGAGACGGGAGGGACACGAGAAATGAGTGAGGGTGTGACAGTTGTGGTGGGAGGGTGGGGGGTAAGGTAAGCGTGCATGAAGGGGGAGCTGCACAACATTGAGGAAAAACAGGGAAAAACAGGCCAATAAAGTGGATGAGGGACTGACTAAAGACAACCCCAACTTTTAAACTTTTTTTTCATAGATTAGTTTTCTTTCGGAAGAGAGATGTCAGATTTCTTTGACAGTCCAGATGGACGAGTAACAAAAGTCTGTCAGACAATCAGTTTGTGTACGAGCATTCACTGCATAAGCATCATCTGGGGACACACGATATTATCGCTACGTTATCGGTATCAGCCAGTATTGGCTTTAAAATTAACCACTAGATATCAGCACACAGATATTCGTTGATATAAAAACCGATAAAATAATAGGCTGCTGTTTCCTTTATGAAACGGTTGTGGATGTTGTTATGACTGTCTCAGGGAGAGCATCATTCAGACTTAAGTAGGATCTTTCTTACTTGTTTTGTTTAAAAATAATTGTCATAAATAAATATGACATGTTTTCCATGACATAAGGTCAAATTTGTTTTTTTTTTGTAATTTATGCCTACATTTGTGCATTTGTGGGCAACCGCGGTAAATGTATGCATAATAATAACGAATGTAAATTCCACTATAGAAGAAATTTGATCTCTTCAATAAGGTGTGGGGAATAAATATACATATTGGTATTGCTATCGACTAACAGCTAAATGACTTGTAAAATATCGGCAAATTGGATATTAGGAAAAAATCCAACATCATGCGTCCCTGGCATAATCTATGCCAATTTATTTGGAGGTAAAACTCAACCAGTGTGTTTTGGATTGCCACTGCAGGGAGTTCTACAAATTTCTGATTAGCAAGCTAGATAGGTGAAATAGACTTCTTTAAGATTTTTACAATATTTAAGACAAATTCTTCCGATCAGACCATTTGAACATGATCACAACAAAGTCTATGAGTGAAACATTGCTTATTGCTTTAGACAAATAAAAAAAAAAGTTCAGACATCATGAGGACAAGACTATAACAACAGAACAGAATTGAAAAGATTAGATGATAATCATTTAATATAAAAAAAAAAACATGACTAGTTGGATAATTGACTACTGGTTGAGTGATTTATCAAAAGAAATACGTCCTGTAAGAGCGGCCAAAATGTTACTTTCCACATGAGAGGGAAAAAGAGACACAGAAAGTAATGGAGGGGATAAATGGTTACCAGGAGGGGAAAGGATGTACTCGGATGGGAGACAAAGTAGTAGAAGGGACCAGTGGGGAGATAGTAGAAGGTCACTGAATAACTCAACAAGACCAGAATAGAATTAAAGGGTTCGAGTGTCGAGGTTGGCATGACTGAAATGGAAAGTTGGTCTAGCTGGGGAAAGAAAAAAAAACACTCATGCAGTCAGGGGTCTTGACCTGGTGCCTGCGTGTGGGGTTTGGATCGAGACCCAGTCTGAGCAGTAGGGATGGGGAGGGCATAAAATTGAAAGGCGGACAGAGAGATGGTGACAGACAGAAAGACAGAGATAAAAAAGATTGGAGCGAGTCAAAATTTACTAACATTACAGGAATATGGGTTTTGGCTCCTACTTGGCTCAATCAACCAACTGAAACTCGCAGCCAAGACATGAATTAGCGGAATACATTTAATTCCAGCTGACAGCAGGGAGAGTAGAGAAATCAAGGAATCAAGGCAATCAAGGAATGTGAATGCAGCTAAACGACCAGGAAGAGTAATTATAGGAACTGCATGGAGAAGAAAAGGCTAGAAAGTGCTGGAAATAGCTTGAGCACTTGTGTGTGGCATGGGTTACCTCTTAAATGATGGCAGAACAACATATATGTAATGCCTCGATATCTCTGACCCCTTTGTAGAAATGACCCCAGATTTTCAACAAAAAAAATCCCACTAGCAGTTTTGGCAAGTAACTTTATTCCACTAGATGATGTAAAGAAGTAAAAGCTTCTGCAGACTTACGGTCGGGCATTTTTTCCAGTTCTTACTGGATTATTTATCACTCCTAAATAGGGCTGGGTATCAAACTTCAATACTTTCTTGGGACTGACCGAAATGCCTTAATCCTATCGAGTATCGAAAATGTCAGGTATCGAAATTTGGTATCGAATGACCAAAGGAGTTAATCTCATCAGCATCAGCGAGTCAATACACACGCAGCATGCTTGTTGTGCCAAGATCTGATAGTACTGTTGTTGGCTGTTCTCTTGTGTTTTGAAGGAAAAACAGCAGATTACACCGAGATACAGAACTGGTATCATATTGGTATTGGTACCGGTATTGAATTTTTCTTAACGATACTCAGCCCTACTACTAACACATAACGTGCTGTATCTATTTCAAATTAATGGCCCTCTGGTTTTTCAGTGGACAGAAACGTCTCATTTCCTAAATATGCTTTTATTATTAAACATCTGCAGGAACATGTTAAAAAACTCATTTTAATACAAGATTACCATAAGAGTTCATGTATGTTGTAGCTACTGCCATCTTTTCTCGAGCTGCATTTGACAGAGGTGTCATTTTGAGTCTTTCATTTCGATGGCAAACTTTAGAGGAAGAAAAGTTCATTTCAATGGTTGTTGTAAGAAGTAAACACATGATTAGCACAGTTTTGCTGATTGTGGTGCTCATCTATTGGCTCTCTTTATGTTCCACTCAAGGGTGTCTGAGTCACGTGGGGCACCTTGCAGTAAAAGCTGGTGCTGCCTGTTCGGTCCGGAGCTTCAGACAGTGTTTGTGCACGTGCACACATGAAAGTGGCTCCCATCTCAGGAGCTACAGGCTACAGTGAACAATGAGGCTGAAAACATGTTTCAGTGCTGTATTTCAAAACAGCTTGGCATGCTGAGGCTTCAGGACATTGGGATTACTTTGGACAAGCAGCATGGAGGCACTTTATGGCCTTATTATGCATTTTTCTCACGTTTGAAAATAGATCAACATTTACCTCCATTTTATGGGAGATGATTTCAGTACCTTTCTCCTGTTCCTGTGCAGCAGTGTTCTGTGGCCAAAAAACGCCACTCAGCCTTCCATCTGCATGAGGGTGAGTAGATAATGACTGAATTTTCATTTTTGGGTGACCTATCCCTTTAATCCATAGTTCGACTTTGGCTTTATAAAGCACTTATAGAAGTCCCAAAGTCAACCTGCTTCAATAGATAATTGCATTATGTAATTGTACAACCACATATAGTATAATTTAGAATTTTCCAAGAAATCCCAAACATGACCATGAAGTCATAACCACCAACCTTTGCTGTTACCAGACAGCACCTGATGGTTTGCTACACACAACCATTTGGGAAGGCTCCTTTGTTTAACTGTTTGGAAATTTTGAAAAATACTTCGCAGATGATGGTATCTGTCTGTCACTGTCTATCAGGAACTGACGTCAGACAATCAGATCAACAAACCCAAAGACCAGCAGAGCCACTTGAGAAATTAAACTCTAACAGAAGCCAGTCAGGAGAAGAGCGAAAACGTTTTTCCCATAAAGAAAAGTCTTCAGTTTCATTCTTTGCTCTTCTTTCAATGAAGAAATATTCTCCAGTTCTGATAGAACTGCTATCGGAGTATCTAGTGCTAACCTGTTAGGAACTGCCACCATTGTTTAAATTACTTCCATGGACGCTTATTGTTGTCGTCACACCTGAAACCACACTGTGCGTGCCAACAGACTCTCCTCAGGAGACGCTCACATGATGGGAATGGTTTTCACCAGGCTACCAGGGCTATGCCCTGACCATAACACCCCCACCCCCCAAAGAAAAAATAAATTGTCACGCCATCCTGACTCTACCATGTGTCCATGCCTTTATGTGTGTGTGTGGGACATAATTAACATGCCAAGCGCTCCTCAGACTTCTTGTTCATCTTCCCACGTGAACAGCAAACCCCAAATGATTATTATGGTAACATGTCAGTGTGTGCAGACATATGGAGGAGAGCTGGGAAAGATAGGGTTTCCATCATAGGGTCGGGGGTACAGCAGGCTGAAGGGGTGGCCAGCTACACCAGCATGCTCTCCAGCTGACACAAGGTGAAGATTTATGGGGTAGTTGCAAATAACCTCTGACTTTCCCTCTCTGTTACCAGAGCAGACGTGCTTTATGTAACACAACAAGACCAAAAACACTGGCTCACACTGATAAATCCAACTAGAGAAACAGTTCAAGAATAATAACTGATAACTGTGGAATTAAACCTGTTTTCAACATTGCAGACATTGCAGACATGTTTAAAATCTAACTGTTACAAGGCCATTCCAGTGATTTTGCAGGATTTTTAAGGCTCTTCCTACATTAAGTCTTAGTTGTTGAAAGGGAACAGAACACAGGATGAGAAAAATAAAACACTCCTCTGGAACAGGAATACTTTGCATTTAATTTACTCTTGCTATTATAAGGTGGAAATTACTGAATTAATTTTAAAGCTGCAAAGTTATGCAGACTTTATCTAATAGGTTTGTTTTGGGGTTTTTTCAGCCTAATAATGGCCTCCTTCACTTGACACCTCTTTGGACGACATGCTTAGAGTTCCAAGGACCGGCTACCAAATGATAATTTAACATTTTTTAATCAATTCCAGACCTTTTATCTACTCAATTTGTCATAAAATGATAAGGGAGCAGGCCACACACAGCCATAAAACTGCCTGTCAGTCAATTGTCAAATTGCTTTAGAGCCTTTAAAGATGAGTGACTATGTATAAAAATGGCTCCTACTCCTAAACGTTTAATGCAATACTTTTGTTTAACCCAGTGAATTAAAGCTTAAAGTCTACACTTCAACCACATACTGACTACCTCATTTTAAATCCACTGTGGTGGTGTGAAGAGGCAAAATGACAAAAATTATGTCCACATATGTCTAAACCTAACTGTTTATGCAACAGGCAAAAATAAGCCTTAGCTTCAGCCTTTTTTTTTTTTGCAAGAGTTTTCCTCCTTATAAATTGAATAACTGAAATAAACTATTCATTTATATTCATTCTATTTATAACTAAAAGCAGTCTGTTCAAAAAACTAGCTTACATAAAGTTAAACGTTAGCATGATCCGAAACATAATCTCGCCCTTTTCAGATGGCAATGTTATCCATTTCAAGGAGCTCTGAGGTTAGCCTAATACTTCCTAAAGGTAAACAGGAGAATGTTAAAGAAAGACGCAAGATTCACCAACAACATTTTCCATGTTTACATGACTGAAAAACTGGTCAGCTTCTTTCCAGACTTGTAGCACAGGTGAGAACCTTATGTCCATACCACAGCTCATGTAGCAACACTAAAATTAAATAATTGGTAATATACCATTAAAGCACCAAAATGATAACTTTAAAATCACTGGTATAGTCCTTTAAAAACAATGAAACACAGTTGTTGAATCATTTTTAATTCAAACTGAATAAATCACACTACACACTTGTCAGTAAACAGTATTATGAAAAATGATCACGTGCCTATTTAAATAATGGAAATATTACAGTCAGGATTCATAGTCCTATTGCTAAAGACGGCAACATCTCCAACCCCAGCCAAGCCATTAACCAATAAATGACACCAGCGTCGCCTGCCATGTGTTCTCAAATAATTAGTAGGGCTCTGCTGTGAGGTTTCCTGTTAGGTTTCAGATTTATTCAGATAGCCTGGCACGTGAGCCACTCCTGTGGATACCAAGAAAACATTTACCTCCTTAACTGGGAAGGACTCACAGCCATCTCAGGCTTCAGTTTCTGGACTCAATAGTATTGATTACACATTTCAACACTTGTGGCTCATCCCCCGTCGCAGATACATGGGTTAAAAACACCCCCCCATGACAGCAGACAGAACTCTGAGCACGTCTCGGGGTTCAATATACACACTGAAGCCTGTTTAAACATCCAAAACTTGCAATAAGGATCAAAATGATTAAAGAAAATATGTTACCTAATGAGAAATTTGAAACTTTTTCAAAAAAAGACATTTGACCAGCTTTAGCAAAGTGTTTAGAGGAAAGTAACAAGTCTACGTGTCTCTGCGTGTCCTCAAGGCCAATAAAGTCTATTTGCATGTTGATCTCAAATGAGTCAGAACTGCCAGTCGACAATGTGATGAGAGTCTGTGGAAGGAGAGAGGGTGCTACAACATGGACTGGGAGGAGTTGCTCATGTGGACATACTGTAGGTACAGCAGTCCGATCACTGAACTGCACTGTTTCTCGGGTCTATGAGGTTAATCAAAATGCCAAATGTTACTGTGCACCGCAGCAGGGAGCTAAACTGAGCCTATCCTGCACATGACCACCTTACCAGAGAAACTGAATCATTCATGCAACCGAATAGCCATACGGTCTATATATGGGCAAGATAAATGCATGAGGAGGTTCAAGGCTACTTAAAACATACATGGAAAACATTCTTCAAACAGGCTTTGTCTACGTCCTGCCATGGCAAGAGCAGCTTCTGCCTAAATCATTACGACGGTGCAGAAGTTCTGGATGTGTGAGTTGCTTGCATGCGTGTGGGCGCACATGTTTTGCGCGGCCACGTGCGTGTGAGACACAAACGGTGACAGATATAAAAAGATAGGAAGAGGAAAAGTCAGTCAGAAGAGACAAGAAGACAGAAAGAGAAGACAGAGGTCCACCTGTTTGACACAGAGAGCCTGAGAAAGTGCAGAGGAATGAGCAGAATGCCACTGTGTGTGTGTGTGTGTGTGTGTGTGTGTGTGTGTGTTTGTCTTGATAATACTGAGGGTACTGGGGAATGGCATTCAGAGAACGGTATGTAAAAAAGCAGCTGATGGGACAATCACACACATCAACACACCACACACAAAATCATTTTACCAATAAAAAGTTCT
>JAQFJA010000021.1:2667588-2679322 GCA_029874485.1 Naso brachycentron
TTTATTTCGATAACAGTTTGTTTTAATAAAAGTTCTTGTGACATCTCAACTGCAGCATTCTGATCAACTTCAGTTGCAGCTGAAAGCTTGAATCTGACACAGCTGACATACTAACCGAATGGCTGCTGTTTCCTTCCTCATACAGGCAGGCGTCGATGTAATGAGGGAAAGTGTCTGACCAGCCAAATTCAGTGCAGTTACGACTCACCTTCCCCAGCTCTGTAGATACAGGATACTTTATTTGGTTAGGGCAAAAACAGACTTATTTCTAACGTGAGGTCAGGAAAACAAAACATACCCTTCAACATCAAGAGAGATGGAGTCGAGCTACAAGTGAACTGTCTCCACTGTCATGCATATCTTTACATTTTTTGCCTACATTAAAACAACAATAACATAATAAAACCCTGATTCCAAAAACGTGGGACACTGTGTTAACGGGATAAAAATCATGCATTTGCGAGCATCTGTGTCCGCCAACAACAGTTTCACAAAATGTTTCCAAGCCCATGTACTTATATACTTTACTTATACATTTTACACAGGCCTATGTTTCACAAAGTGGTGGACTTTGCCACATCCTTGCCTGTAAATGACTGAGCCTTTCAAAGATATTCCTAATCATAACACTGTCACCTGTTACCAGTGAACCTGTTTACCTGTGGAATGTTACAAACAGGTGACTTCTCAGTATTTCACAACTTTTTCAGTTGCTGCTCGGTCCCAGCTTGTTAAAAACACCAAATAGCACTTGAAAAAAATGAATGAAGTAAAAAAGTTAAATATTAAATTAACTTTCTTTTTACTGTTTTTTAATTATGTCAATTGTGTGTCAGAAAGCATTCCAACTTCTTGTACTTTTTTGTGCATGCCCTTCATCCTAACAATGAATGTCCACAAAAACTAATTCTAATCTTGCCCGTAAAATAAAGTTTTAATCTTTTGTGGGGGGGGGTTGTGGAAGGAAACCAAAAATATGTCACCATTTTCCGAAAGAGCACTTACTTTAAGAAAGAAAAATGCCAGTACTTGCATGTCTCTTAACCTAAGAGCACACACTAACACATGTGGCCAATCATAAAATCTAATGTTATGTTGTCTAATGTTTTTATGTATTAGCAAAACTAAATAAATCTGCAGTTTACTGAAATAAAACAAAATTATAAAGTATATATAGTGGTATAACATTAAGTATGAAGTTCTTTGGTAACTGACCATAGTCTTCTTCACTCATGAACTGAGAGAAGAGTTCAGGACAGTTGACTTCAACCACCTCACCGATCCTGGCAGGCTGCCAACAAGACAGGTTGTCCCACATCCACGGACAGTCTGAAGACACAACAGGCAGACAAACACAGCGAGTGTTTCTGGTTAAAAAGTCATATGTTCATTTGGGGATTTAAAAATAAAGAAAAAAAGGTTCACCCGCACTTTAATTACTATTTTTTTTTAAATCACAGATCCTTGAAATTCTTAAAAGCAGCCAGGATTTATTATATATATTACTTCCTGGTAGCACAGACAGTTTTTTTCTGAAACTTTTCACAAATAAAACCCCATAAAACCATTAATCTTTATCAAGACTGAGATAAGATAGTATATATTTTATATACGATGATTGTTTACTGCAGTACACTTCTTGTTCTGTAGCTGAAATCCAAAATTTCGACATCAATCTACATGGGACACAATCATGGGGATTAAGTTGGAAAATGGCTGCATATCAGCATTAAACATGACTGAGATATGGGGAACCACATGTGGGTTTGCATAAATGGTGCATAAAGCAGTGCAGAAGCTGGAAGAAGATGGTCTGATTTCCAAATTTAGCTTGTGATTTAGTTGAGCAGCTCTGCTTTGTAACAATATTCTACAAAGGCTTCCTCACTAGGTTGTGTAAATATAAAAAATTAACATCCTTAGCGAGGCAGTCCTAGTATTTGCTTTGCACAACTATACAATCTGCAGTAGCTGACAACAAGCTTATATTGAAATAAACATCCCTATTTAAACACATCAACACAGTCCATTAAGCCTCAGACAGCTGATATGCCTTCATAGTGTAAACAGCAATCCTTTGAAACTTGAGGACAAACAACATATTTTTAAAGTCTCTGATACAACTTCACAGCATTTTCAGATTAAATCACATTTACATAATTTAGCATTAACATTATTCTCTTTGTAGTTTTGCACTTACTGTGACTAGAAGCATTAAGTTTCCTGGGATTTTTAACTGTGTTTGGAAATGTAATAAGTCTGCAGGACATTGTTGTTCAGTTAATTAACATTAAATTAAGGCCTTTACACACCAGAAGCATTTTTCACACGCAATAATTCACACTTCAATAATATTTTTCAAACTGCTGACTGGGCATGAGTATTTTCGCACAAAACGCAAATATCATGTTGTGAAAAATCAACCCCTTTGTTCTTCAGATCGAGGTTGATGTTCCTGGGCTTTCTCGCTGCAAACAAAGGCATCAACCAAACACCAACCAAACACGATGGTTGTGTGAAACGACTGTTATGTCTGTCTCCCACTGCACTGAGACAGTTTACATGGCCAGTGCTGTTTTGAGAGGAATTTCAGGCTCTAGCGGACCAAAAACCCCTAATTATTGAAAACTATGTTCCATCAAGCCAGATAACAGAGACTTTAGTAGGAGTCTCTCTATTGCTGTGTGCGGTGTTGACCTGAGACTCAGCCATGCATCGCGAGCTGAGTCTCACGTTGCGGCTAGAGTCCATTTTTCCTTCTCTGGAGTGAGCTGTCAAAAGTCTTTTGCAAATTCATATTCCTGTGTGCCTGTCACAGATTTGTGTCGCTGCCGGTCTGAATAGGTTAATGTGAAATAACCGCCGGCAAGTATCTGACATTTTTGCGTTGCATATTCACTGTAGCAGCCTTAATGCTACACTAAAACAAAATTTCTAAGGTTGTTATATGTACACACAATCAAAGCAACATATGTATAATATATATGTATAATTTCTCTTGACAATGTCCTTTCGCTGCAACGTTGTTTTCTGATTTTTGTTCAGTACGTGGCCACAGAAATGCAGCTTGCTGGCATTGTAATGTTTATCTAATAACCATATAAATGAGTTTGATCCACATTGTGACCTACTATAATAAGCTGAAGGAAATTTCATTAAGCCAAATCAGACAGTGCTGGCTTGCCATTTTCAATTACCTAAACAAAAATACTAGTATAGAAGTTATTAACTTCAGACTTTCTGCATGACCACTCAGGGTTGCTTGTCAGAAATGCTGTATAAACTCATTTTCTTCCCCCTTGGGCCAAAAACTTATCAATCTCCCTAACAGTATAAATGCAAACTGACCCAACCTAAGACTGTGTGTTCACTGTATGAAAAATAAATTACAACATTCATTCTCAATTTAACAGTCTGATCTTCCCTTCATCCATTACACAATCAGCCGGAGACGTCTGTCATTCACTGTCTTACTGATCAACTTCCATTTTAAGGATCATCATTGTGAGATGTTGCCACTTAAAGCTTTTTCCCCTTCCTCACTCTGGAGATAGAAACAAAAGAGTTCATTTATTTTGCTTAATATTTCTACTGTCCCTGCTTTAGTTTTTAATGCTACAAATCAAGCACCAAAACACACACAAACTCTCTCTGCAAACAAGTCACAGCCAACTACATATTGCAGAAATATACCACTCATTAGTGAAAAGGCCCCAAAGATGTTCTTGTTATTAATCTCTGTGTTCGTTCCCTTTTCATTTTAATTAGCCCAAGTTCAAAACTGTTACATCAACAAAATAGTGGTTAGCATAAGAGGAGAGGGGATTAAAGGCTAAACAAACACACACTTGGAAAAACCTACCAAATTCTGGATAGTTTCCTGCATCATCCAGTGCCATCATCTCCATGCATTTCTCCTGCTCCCTCTTGATCACACAGTTAGAGGGGACCTGTTGGCTGGAATCCTGGAAAACAACATGAGCACACACACAGACACAGAAAAACACACACCACAGAGAGAGAAAGAGAGAGTCAAGTGGCTGAAGATTACATCAGAAAAGAAAGGAAGGACCCAAAGGTAAGATGGAAGAGATTGTTTCATTAGCTTCCCCATGCGGTTCACACCACAGTGTGGGAGAGGTCTCAGCTCTGGGATCTGTTTAAACACTCAACCAATTAAACAAACCATTTCAGAGCTGCTGGCTCTCTCCCCATGCTAGCTGACCCAGAGGAGGGGCATTACTCTAATGAAAACAAGGCAGGAAAGGCTTTCAGATGGGCACTTTTCACACTGGACTCTGCCAGGCATTACTCTCATCTGTTAAGAACCGACACACAGAGAAAACTGTTTGAACTTGTACACACAATCGAGGCCAGGGACCACAGCAACAGCCAGAGTCCCAGAGCTAAGACTCCAGACATTAGGGTCACGTCCTCTTTCATACCCCCTGTGACAGCTGCACAATGCTGGGCTGACGCTGACACCGAGGAGGTTGGGGTCAGTGATGGAGGTCGGTGTCTGGCAAGAAGATCCTCTTGTGTCTCTGTGTTGGCGTCAGGCTTGGAGACACCACGTCAGAGCTTTATGAGGTGTAGCAGAGGAGCAGTAAAGCATTTATTCACTGACGTCAACAGCCCTCACTTGGAATTCATGCACTGAAAATTTACCAGAGTAATAGAGATGTCGTCGTTTTAGGGCATTGTATGGAACAAGTGTCAACACACGAATCTGCTGGATGATTTATGTGCTGCACTCTCCGGCAGCAGCACCATTTCTGCAGTGGTACCCTTGAACTGAGTAACTACCCATGTAGGAACAGATGGTTGTGTCCTCTGGACCACTGTCATGTTAATATGGTTGTCATGGCACCTTAAACCATTTGTTGGACATTGTAGACAGAAATCACCATAATATGTTTTGGCTATAATTACTAGTATCACCTTTAAAGCTGCACTCATTTTATTTTCACATCAGAGAATCACATTTAGCAGAAACATCTTTAAACGATGATTCATCCCTGAATCAATCTGTGAGTGTTAGTCCACCTGCAAATGGTTGTGCTTCAGTACCACTGCAATATTTTTAGGCTGAATGATGATACACAATGAATATCTTTGCATTTTGGGCAAAGTGGGAACACTATAATTTTTTACCTCTATATTAATGACAATTAATGCTTTAACAAAATGTTAATACAATGAGATTTTGGTGAATAACCATTACTAATGTGGATATAATGTCTAAGCAGGTAAAGGCAAATGTCAGAACAGCAATAACAGTCTTATGAGTTCTCAAAATAATTACTGACTGTAGCCCTTAAAACCAAAGACAATACATATGCTATTATCAAGATAGAATGTGTCCACAATCAAAGAATATATCCAGTCTCATGTTGTGATATTAACATAATATCAGTATACTGCCCAGCCCTACTGTTTTGATCATTTTAAAAAATTTACCGACAGATCACACAGAACGTGAAAGCTGAATGAGGTAACTAAAACATGATTTCGGTAAACCTAAAGCAAAACCACTCAGTAAAAAGGTCTTGCACACCCACACACATGCTTTCACTTAGTCATCCTGGTTGGACCTCTGCTCTAGTTGAACTTGTGTGGAGCTATGCTACAAATTATACAACGCTTGCACAAATTAAGCATCTGTTTGGCTCATAGTCGTAGTATAATGGGCGTATACAACGGCTATGATGTCAAATTCTTTTGC
The DNA here is from genome assembly GCA_029874485.1 of Naso brachycentron. Classification (NCBI taxonomy): domain Eukaryota; kingdom Metazoa; phylum Chordata; class Actinopteri; order Acanthuriformes; family Acanthuridae; genus Naso; species Naso brachycentron. The sequence continues at coordinate 2,673,314 of JAQFJA010000021.1, forward strand.
ACAGTTCCATATCACTCTGTGACCAGGAAAGTAATGTTAGCACGATAAACTACGACGGCTAGCGAGCAGCTAGCTAACCTCATTTGGTAGCTGGCTAAATGGAAATCCAAATGTTATCTTCGACCTCCGAGGAGGCCTTATGGACGAGTGGCTTGAGCAGCTATCACTGGAAAAAAGACACTGCAAAACGAGACGCAGAGCTAGCTAAAGAGAGAGTCAATGAATTCCAGTAACACCAAAATAAACAGAACACTGTAAAGCAAACCAAGTGGGCACTGAATACTTTGGTGTAAGGATAAAGGTGTGGTAGTAGGCTTTCCAACCACCTCAGAAGGGCGTTTCAATAACATTTTGCAAGATTTCTAAGCAGCTGTCAGAAACCGTCAAGGCAAACTATTCGGCCTGAGCAGCTACATTGGTCTCCAAGCTGGCCTCAACCAATACATCAATGACCCACAGCTTAGTCTGTCCTGATGCCTCCTTAAATATACAGAGATTACAACAAGCAACAATGCTTTCACTGGCATTGTGAAAACGTTGAAAAAGAAGGAACCAGAACATGACTTAAAGTCTATCTAGAAGGTACTGGATCCAAACACTCCGGAGAGGCTGGTAAGCAAAGTGCAAGTACACTTTGGGTGCAGGGGAAACGAGAGCTAATCGCTGCTCAAACCCATATCATTCACCATCAAAAGAGATGAAAACAAACTAAAATATGCTACGCTGACCTTCAATGAGCACACAAAGAATCACAATGACCCACAGGCAAATAATAAGGAGAGCACAAGGGGATTCATGTGTGAACTGCCTGGCAACTCTCTTTGCCCTGTTTCATCTCTGAAGAAATACACCTCCCACCTACCTCCAGACACACCAGCCTTTTTTTCACCCTAGAGGTAAAGTTGTCCACGTTGTTGATAATGTTTGGCCAGTAAAATAAACGTTGGAGGCATATGTTTTAGGCTGTAGATAAGACAGATAAGGAGAAAGATAAGGACAACTACTAAAAACGCATTTGCTGTGTTACAGGTGTACTTGACAGCTAAATGGGCGTCAACCACCTTTCAAAAATGTTGCCAAGAATAGGTAAAGAAGCAGGAAAACAGCAGCGATATAAGACCCACTGCCTCCGTAGTACCACAATTAAGAAAAAACGATCGGACACAGGTCTTGAAACAAGAGGCTATGGCCGTGACTGGTCACGTGCAAAACCTCTCTCTAGAGTTATTGGCAACTGAAACTTGGGAACTTGAAAAAGTGAAGTAACACTCCTCTGCACCAAACACACTTCAGCCTAACAAAAAATGCAAGCCTGACGCTGGACAGTTTGTCAGTGGTTGCACAGTAAATGGCCGTGTACAAATAAATATGAATTAATAGTTAAAGAATGACAGAAACTAACATTATGCTAGTCTGTGATGAAATAAAAATTATGCTAGCTAATGTGTTTGTTGCAAAACAACCACTGTGCATTCATTATGTGCAGGCAGCCAGAAGGGCCTATTTTGTACACTATTAAAAAAAAAAGCTCTGTTGGTGAAATAAAAAATTCAAATTCCAATTGTAGTGTGTCATTTACTTTCATTTTGCCATACTTAGTTGCTGTTTTGTAAAAGCAACATCTCACTTAAGGCCATAATATATGCTTACTCCATCATGTCGGGCCAGATACTGCCCCTGAGCTGTGATATAATAAGCATATACCACAGCTTGCCGTGAGTTATGCTTAATTATATCAGGTCACTTAACTCCACATTTTCCCATGCCTCAACAGGTTCAGCAAATCTGAGATGTCAGTCAGGCACAGTCAGGAAGTACATTCCCACAAATAACAGAGAAAAGGTCTTACTGAGTAGAATAAGTGAAAACACCTGTGAAATTGCACAAAAAACCCATTTTGAGCTGTTGTATTTGGGATTTAATGTTAAATTAAGCAAAATAAAGCACTATTATAATTTTAGGATTCATTATATCAGTACTCACAGTATGAGATATGATTCCAACCTGGACACCACATCCTTGTTTTTCATGCTTGATATGAAAGCCTTTACTGCATTCTTTGGTTCTGAATGTTACCAGTGAATATTGACTGTTAATGCAGATTAAGTGCATATGAAGTTAATCCTTAACCACAGGGCTGCTAAAAGGATAGGTGTTCAGAAGCCAAACACAGGAAGGTGAGGAAGGTTTCTGTGCTTCTGTGTTTATTTCTCTGCCATGTAACCTCCTGTGGCTAATTATATGTTTGTCTCCCTCGACTATGTCTAACTAGGTCACACTGAGTTTCCTCAGCATGTTCAGCTTCACAATACATGTACATGAGTGAGTGTGAGTATGTGCATGTGCACAATACAATAATGTGTGTGTGTGTGTGTGTGTGTGTGCTTGATTTTCTTTGATTTTCTTGAAGGCCAAGAGGAGGAATTTTGTCTTTTCCTGACACAAATGAGATCAAGTTGATCCTCAGCCATCTTCAGAGCATCTGTGATAATCTGGTTTTCATGTTTCAGCTCTTCAGGCTGAGCCAATTTGCAGAGATTGTCTTGTTTTTAAAGAATTTTCAGGCTCTTGTGCTGTTTTGACAAGTTAATTTAGCACCTTCTGGTTCTCACTTCTCGCGAAGAGAACTTTTTTCCAGATGGTCTGCTTTGGAGCAAGTCTCAGACTTTGCAGTGACGCTCTCAGAAAGCTTCATCTAAATATGCAAAGAGCTCGTCTGCAGCTTACTTTACCTGTTCCAACTCATTATAAAGGCACTTTTTGTCTTCTTTACTGGTTCTTCAGTTTGGAAGACTTCTTCAAGTTTTCGGTTTAGCTTTTTAGTGTTAGCCTTTAGGTGGGTGGGTGAGGGGAGTGAGGGACACTGCTCTCCATCTAGTCTTTCTCAAAGCTCCACTCGCTGTCCTCTTTCTGCGGTCTTTCTGCGGTCTTTGTAGCAGATCCTCCACCTGCTGTCCTGCTGGGCTCTGTCTGCTAATGTTTTCATTACAATCTTATTTCTCACAGACACCAGCAAGATTAGGTTTGACCTCCCTTTATGTGGTAAAAGAACATCATACTGGAGTTAAAAAAAAACAAAAAAACAAGAAACAAAGAATACAAACAATAAAAAGCAGGGTAATCCAAGAGGCTTCCTCAGTTAAAACTGACTGGTGGGAAGTTGTCGGGCTGTGTGGGTGTGAACCCTTACAGAGTCGTTGAGGTACCTCATGACGAAGCCTCTTTAATGACAGGTGAAATGTCCAGTGTATAGCATTTAGCAACAACGATGAGGGCTCATATTGGAAATAAATGAACAATTTTGCACTGTGGTGCACAGAGGACAATCTACTGCTCAATGTCAACAAAAACCAAGGAGCTGATGAAAAAGGAGGTAAAGACACACACCCACGTCTTCATCACAGGAGCCAAGATGAGGCAGGTAATCAGCTTTAAGTTTCTGGGAATCAACATCACAGAGAATCTGATATGAACATCATACATTTCCACTCTTATGAAAAAACAAGCATGTAAGAAAGCAAAATTCCGCAGCCAAAGTCTTGTGACCTTCTTCAGATGACATGTAGACGTCATCCTCGCGGCAAAGATTTCAAAGTGGGGTGGGACAGGAAGGCTCTGCAGCACGTGTTTTAAGCCCCACCCCAAAATCACTGGTACTTATTGACCAAGCATCAGTGATATTGGTGAGGTGAGGTGCTGGGCAGAGCCCAAAGGGTATTAAAAGACAATACCCACCCCAACCACAGTCGGTCCACCCTGCTGCAGTCTTCCTTACTATGAACCTGAAGGACAGCTTTTAATCTCACTAAAATGAAAAAAGGATTTTTCACACAGTTAATTAATTTGCAAAGGCATTAATTGCATTAATTGCAAAGGCAAGTTGGAACTTTAAATCACTAAATCTTTACAAAAAGATTTAAAGACTTAAAGCTTCAGCTTCAACTTTTTCAACAATTCTTTTGCTGAAATATTTGCATATTTGCTTTCTCTGGTAAAATATGACACCTCTCCTCGGCTCTGGCATTTATTAAATGGGACCGAAATGAAGCACTGAAATCTGCATTGCGCTTCAGTCGAGGAGGTAGCCTATCAGACGTGTTGGCACTGGTGTACTGGCATATTAGTAGGGAGTTTCGGCACCAGTCCCTACAATTAAATGAATCTGAATATTGAGATATATGAGAAATAATCTGGTTTCATCTCAAGTGTCCATAATGAAAGACGAAACTAAAACAAGCCTGCAAACCACACCTTTCTCAACACATTAACAAATAAAACTTTCTGTTTCAAAATTTAGATTTCACTGAGCTAAGATGTCTCTCTGGGCTCTCAACTAACACAAGATTTTTATCTATGACATCAATATTAGTCATATTCTTCACCATTTAATCCTGATGATCTGTCTAAAACTTTGCAGGCATTATGAGCATTAGACTGACAGATAACTGACCTGGGACAGAGTGCAGATTACACAGAGCATATGATCATGGTTATTGTTATTAACCAGAAAGCTTTACTGCAAGTAATTGTGCTTTGATTGAAAGTCCACTTCATGTTTTACAGTTTTTATGTGAATTTTAAATTATGCAGCTCAAGGAATATGACACCCAAAATAACCAGTTTCCACTAGCGCTTTAAGACACATTCACAGTGAGACGGCTGGCTATCATCAACCCAAACGTTTTGACATCTGACAATCTGCCCAGTTCCACTCTGCAGCAAAATCAACGTCACTGGAGAGATCAACACGCTTGGTGAATCATTCTATACAGTATGTCATTTTCATTCCCACACTTTGTCCATCTGTCCAGCTCTCTGGTTCCATCTCCGTCAATCTGAACAAATCTGCAAGTATAATATAGCCTACTGTATATCGTTCAGATACAATAACACTTATTTACACTGCACTCTTTCATACCTCTTGTCATCCACCATCTTCTCTAAACCTAATCTCTCAGTTTCTTAGACAACACTTCAGCTCAAGGGTGATGACTCACATTTAACAACAGTATTAAAAGATCAGTCCGGTCTGACTTTTTCAATAATGAGAGAGAGAAGGGATGGAAAGGAAAGGAGTGGAAAGGAGACCAGTAAGGAGGACCTTATCCTCCTCATGGATTTAACACACAGGAGTCATACACAATGAATAAATGATGAGAATGCATCTCTATCTATGTTTCCTGCCACACAATGATCAATGAATTATTGATGCAAACTCCATGTCTTTACTGTAACTATGTAAATGACTGTACAAGTGCATGGAAAATCAGGCCTCAGCCACAGTTAACTGAATTTATTCATGTACAGCTCCACCTGTTGCTGAGTCTGTGTGTTGTTTTACATGCACATACACAAGTCTGCTTACTCATACATCCAGAATACCCGATGAAGCTACAGGAAAACAGTAATACAAAGAAGAAAAATCAGTTACCGAGGGGAAGAGCAGAAGAAGGGCGAGGATCAGCGGGCTGATGTTAGCAGCAGACATTTCGTGTGTTTCTTGTCAGGAGTTTCCTCTGAACACTGAGATCTTACTGCAGGACAGACGGACACAACAGGATGTCAGCTCACCTCGGGATCTGAAAGGAACAAGAGTATGGGTCATCAATGTAAATCTTTCTCACACTCTGCCTTTGTATACCTCTGTAGTACAGGAAAGCCCTTTTCCTGTGATTCTAGCACCTACCATTCCAGAGTTATTTAGTTTGAGTGCAGGCCCATAGTTGTACTAACCCTCTTAACCCACTTTCCCTTACCTTAAAAGTGTCATATTATGCTTTTCTTTCTCTTTCAACCTATAAATGATGTTTCAAAGTCACATTGCTGATTTAATTGATGCCAAAGTATGATGAGGTAAGGGTATGTAGCAGTAATCCTTGTGAACTGTTTCTAACCCCCAATTTCCACAGCTCCACCGTCACAGCTCCGTTCCGACTCCGGTCCGACTCACGCAGCAAACCCTCGCCCACTGAATCCGTTCCAGCTCCGTCTCCGATCCGTTGCAGCGCT
>JAQFJA010000021.1:2865448-2876117 GCA_029874485.1 Naso brachycentron
AATTATACAAAGTGAAAAAAGAGTAGAGTTTTTGCCCTGTAATAGCATTGAGTATGGGTTATTGCACAGAAGGAAAAATTATTACACATGATTAGTCCTGAGTCCAGAATATATTAAAAAATATGTACAATATATAAAGTAAAGTGAACATGAGTTATTGCACTATATTGACATTGAATATGGTTTATTGCACTGAAGGAATTATTGCTCATAAGTGAGTCCAGAGTCAACCAACTGACTCAGAGTGTCTAAGTTCTTGATACTCAAAGGACCGATTTGGGAGTATTACTTACTCCCACACATACAGACATCTCCAAAACTTTGCAATACTAAAACAATTGCGACTGATAAAAAAGCACCACAGCTGAGAGGAAGAATATGTATTTGTGAGCAAACTGTCTTTTAAGTTTTAAAGTCTCCTGGCACTTGTATAAATATTTCTGTCCCTCTCTGGTCTTTTCTTTCAGGATCTTTGGGTTTGTAGCCAGGAAATCTCAGACTGAGACTGAAAATATGTGCCACCTGTTTGCTGAGCACGACCCCGAGCAGCCGGCAAGCGCTATCGTCAACTTTGTCTCAAAAGTCATGATTGGGTCACATAAGAAGTAAAGAGAAAAAGACTGACAAAGAGTAAAGAACGCAGACTGGGGATCCATTTCCAGCCCCAAAGCAACAACGTTTCCTCCTGAGAGCCAAAAACTATGAACCCACACACTCCAAAACCTGCTCCTGTTGGTCCATCCCGCAGAATGAACCATATTTATACTGACTGAACTGCAGGATGCCTCCACTAGAGGGAGCCAAGACTGTCATGCTTAAAGTTCAACTCATCAGCAGGAGGCTGTAACTGCTTTAAGATGCATCCTTTAAGACTGGTGTGTAATTTATAAAAAATAAATAAAATAACATGATGGACACTTTTAAAGTCTTTCCCTCAGGATCTACCATGAAAAGCAGATTTGGTCACATCTTGACTATTTTATCTCACCTGCATCTTCAAAAGGGTTCAAACTCTGACATATTAAACTGTCTTTGCTTGTTGTCGACGGTCACGGTTGACAAACATATTTACTTCCCATTTAGCCTGGAGAGTATCAGATCTCCTGCACGTAAACGCATATTTAAGTATTCACATATAACAAAATTCTGAAATCTTTTCCTCTTTGGTGAAAATGTGTAAATCAGCACCTTCTCATTAACAATTCTGTGCAAACTGTGGGCCCATTTTTAGACATTAAAACAAAACCAACTTTACTGTCACATGACAAAGCCAGTAATGTGGTTGCCTTGTACTTAAGATTGTTTTATTCTATTATGTTTATAGTATTTATCCCTTTCTACAGATGTGTAAAAGTCTTTCTGTTTCCTAAATATACTTGTCATATATTTTTGTATATTAACACATATTGTACATTATGATCAAAAGCAATGTACTTTAGAATGTATACAACTGTCACATATTGTTGTAGGAAGAATATGATGTAGTATTTTACATGCCAGTAAGATACTACACAAGCTGCCCATGTATTACTAATATAGATGTTAATATGTTCCTTTAACAGTAATACAGATTTCTGTACAGTTAATATGCCATGAAAAGTCATTCTGAATTTCTCTTATAAGGGATCGAACATACTCACTGTGATAAATGTCAAAATCTTAGTCACCTTGGTCACCTTGTTGTTTTTGTCATTCACATCTTCCTTCAGTCTTTAAAGTAATTTTTTTGCTTATTTGTAAATGAACATTAATCAGTTACCGAGGCATCTCTCGCACTAATGTCTCATTAAAGTGTCAGTGCGCCCAAGTCACACAAAGAAAAAAAAAGATTTACTGTGATATCTGGTCATGCATAGAAGGTTTTTTTTTCAGTGTAATGTTCATTTGTAACAAACTCTTTGCAAGATCTCTGAATAAGATAGTATTGTCACAGTGATGCAGTATATCAGTCATTTACATTAAGCAGTACTTCTTGGAAGCACCTATAAAAAACATGGTAGAAATGGTTTTGGATTAAAGGCATAAGGCTCAAGGGAAATTGCAATATTCACGTTTATTTATTTATTTATTTATTTTTCCTTTTTAAGAACGAGCTCCGCCATATCTTATAACTGCTGGTCACTGCAGGTTTTATCAAATGTTACTCAAACAAGAGGAGGAGTGTATTTGTTGGGTACTATTTTCAGCAGCGTAATGATCCACATTTGGTGTTTTTGCAAGTATTGTTGGTAGCAGCACAGTATACAGGAATGTATCAAAAATACATAGTCTGTGTTTGTGTGTGCGCGCGTGTGTGTGTGTGTGTGTGTGTGTGCGTGTGTGTGTGTGTTCATGGTAATGAAAGAACATATCACCAAAGGACATGGCAACAGTGTGACTCATGTTTTAGTGGACAACAATAGCATAGAGGAATAAGACATCAGGTTTGGATACACACACAGTAAACTGTATATATTTGGTGTTGGTTTAAAATGAATTGGTTGACAATAATTAAAGTTAATTGGTCGTTTCACGCTGAGCACAAGTGACGCTCAGTTCAGTCCATCGTGTTGGGGTGAAGACAGAAAAAACAGGAACATGATGAACACAAAACCAAATTCCACTGAAACTAATGAACAAAGTCCACTAAACTATCTACCACCTCAATGGCCTTGTGGTTAGACTGTCCGCCCTGAGACTGGGAGGTTGGGTTCGATCTCCAAGGAGTCTTATATAAAATGGTTCGTGTTACCTCCCTGCTTGGCACTCAGCATCAGGGTTTGGATTGGGGGTAAGACCCTGCGGAGTACTAGCGTCATGTCCAGGGGGTGTACTTGTACATCAAGCTGCCTCAGGCTACAGAAACAGGAGATAGGCTAAAAGACCATTTACTTCTTTACCTGTTTGTATATCCTGATAAAGCATCACTTGAGGGGAGGAAATTGCGTTTTAGGATTAGGGTTGAACTAACCCTTTAAAATCTAATGCTATAGTTCACAGTTTGGCCAATAGATGGCAGTAAGCAGCCACCAGATTTCACACTGTATACTAGTTGAGTTGAGCAGTCACTAAAATGCCAAGAACTTAAAGGTATTTCACAAATACCAAATTTTGGGATGGGAATATTTTTTCAGCCTTTCTTTTCCTTTCACTCTTACAGTCACCATAGTTTTATACCAAGAAACTGTGGCATGTGGGATGAGTCGAGCAGGTCCACGCATGCAGGAAGAACCACCTCTTGAATAAACTTGGCAATGTCAAAGTGTGTCCAAGCTTGTGTGTGTGTTTGAGAAAGAGAGCATGAGAGGGTGTACACATGGCAGAAAGAAGGTGGTTTAATGCCTGTCAGGCCTCCAGGTGCCTCATAGATCTGCTGATCTGTCTGTCTCCAGCTTCTGTGTGTTGGTTGAGACTTTCAGAGGCCAGATCAGCAGATACCAGCTTTGAATGAGGCTCTATTCAGGTTCCTGGTCTCTGTGGAGGGAGCTGAGGAACTGGAAGTGGGACAGAGACGAGGGGGACATCGCAGTCTTGCCTGGCCTGGAGAAAGGGACAGCATGAAGGGTGGGGTGGGGGGGGTGTTTCTGTGTTGGGGGTGGGGGTGATGGGGGGTTGTTGGTGGTGGATGACCTCACCATTACGGGAAACTTTCCCACAGCCTGCACACAAAGAAGGCCGTCACAAGGTAAAAAGGATGAGAAAGAATAGAAATTTAACACAGTGTGTAAAAAAGGAGGCAAAGTGCAGAAGCGGTTAGTCGATGAGAAAGGAGGAGGAGGAGTCGTCTTCCCTTATCAGTGATTCAGAGGTTTTCAAGGTTGATAGAAGCTCTGCTTGTGCTCATTAATGCCTGAGAGAGAATCTACACTCAGTACCAACCTTCACTTTGGCTCCTGTCCTTTCTCTGCTGAGTCACCTGCCACCATTTTGTCCCCTAGCTGGACCTCTGCTTGCACTTCCTGCTGCACTTCCTGTCAGGCTGCCTACCAACACCTGGTGGCCCGGTGGTTTTCACAGCCGCCACCGCCGCTGCTGCTGGACGACATCACATTCCTGGCATTGCTCGCTCCGAATGCTGTTTGGAAATCCAAAGGCTGGCTTCCGTTCGGGAATGCCTCCCTCACAGAGTCCCTCTCAGCCTCTGATCCCTGGCCTCCTCTCACTTTATTTGAGTTAGCTATTTAAAGCTCATGCTAGCGCTGCTGCTGCTGCTCTGGCTGCACAGGAGAGCGAACACACTCCATCTCACACGCTCAAACCACACCGGCCCACAAATAATCCCTCTCCTATTTTTAATTTGGTGGGTTGAAGAGACACAGCCTGCAGGGCTGAGTGCAACCAGGTGGACAAACTTGGTGATTTTCTTGTTATTTTTTATGTGGAGCTTTGTTTCTGCACCAGATATGGCAGAGTCAGTGTGAAAACAAATCTAACTGGGGGAACAAGGTCTACTACAGGGGGCACAAACTAACACTGGAGAACTCAAGATATGATTTAAATGCTTGATTATATGAGTTTGTTGTAAATAAGCAACACACAACTCAGCTCCAATTCCAAACATGAACCAAGACCCAAAAATCATTCAAAAAATTTGAGTAGAAATCATGACAGTCAAAGCTGGCGGCATGCAAGTGCATAGGCCAAACCTCTGAAAGCCCCTTTCCCACACAATGTAGTTTTAGTTGTACCCACTGAGGTTCAACGCACTGGACTGCACAGCTCGATGCGTTAAAGACCTGCTGTGGCGCAGCACAACACATTGGAAATAATGGGTTTCAGAGGAGTGGTGCTGTTGTTATATTGTGTCAAAGTCAAGTCAATTTAAGAGCCTTAACAGAGAAGTCCTCCCACTCAGCTGTGCATTTTGGATCCTGTACCAGTTGGGCCTTTCTGAAAATGAAGATTGTGCTCCTGTGGTCCAGAAATTAATTTCTTCAGGCTCCTACACACCGGGCCGGCAGACGGGCGTCAGGACTTGTCAGGTCTGTCAGAGATATTCAGTGTCTCTGGCAGCGTTGGAACTGCTACGTACTTGTTTGAGGTTTTTTGACCAATTCAACATGTAGAGTTGGTGAGAGAAAGCACTCTGATTGGCTTTTAAAGAAGCAGAAATCAAAAGTCTCCTGAGAGGTTTTCATGATTACACACATTTAGTGCAGCTCTTCCTTAATTTTCTTCTTTGCCTCTTCACAAGTGTATTATCAGACATATTACCAGTTAGAAGTGGCTATATTAGTGAGAATGGGTTCAAAAAATGCTGCTTGAAGTTGCAGGAGATAATTTCTGCAAAACGAGCTAGCAAGCTAACGTTAGCCGTAGCAAGAGACTCCTTGGGAAACCACTTAGTTGCGGCCGTTTGCACCGGCTCACGCTGTATTTTGTTTGTTGTCACTCTCTCTTTTAAGTCCAGTTTGAACTGAGAACAAACGATTTCAGGGAAAGTTGCAGTGGAGTAAACTGGTCCATCTCAGCTTGAGCTCGAGCTGACTAACGCTGCGGCTTGCAGACACTCTGTTGTTGGCACGGTGAGCTAATCAGCTCATACAGACATCACTGGTCACTAAGAAGCACAGCATAGACCGGCAAATAAGGAAGGAGAGTTGAGAGAGTGCCATGGAGTTTTCTGATTTTTCGTGAAACCGTCGTCCTAGTGGCAAAGAAAATTTCACGGTAAAAATAGGTAATTGGAGACCAATTTAGCAGTAAATGGTGTCATTTTTTTAACCAATATTACTCTGTTTAATCAGGTTATACATCATAATGACAAAATAAAGCCAAAAAAGTTGTCTAGTTTCACTCTGATCATAACAACGGTTTGTATATCTGTGGAGCAGGATTTGCATTGGTGCATGAGCAACATGCACGAGCCTGTTAGCTGCCAGCTGCTGTCTTTGGGGTGTGAACAGTGCTACTTTTTGTCTGGACAGTGGCAGACAAAACACAAGGAAGCAGTCAATCTTTGTCGCAGCTAACTCTTTATTGTTAGTTTGGTGTGTAGGTGCCTTTAGACTGGGTATTATGATCAGATGTGTGTGGTACTCTGTTCGGTTTTGCTGTATTGTCCAATCCTCCTTAACTGCCTGTAATTGTTTTTGTGACCCGAAAACCTGTTCAGCAACTGTTTTCTGTCAACTGTCTGTATTATTGGTAAGCATGACATGTCTAAAAAATGCTTCATGTCAACAAATGCAACACTCTCTGGAGCTGTGCAATGAATGCAACAGCCAACTATGAGTGGCACTCACTGAATCTGGAATTCATCTTTCTGAGCTCCGAATCAAAAGTGCTGCAGTGCAGTCTCTTAAGTTCTGTTTCGTAGTTACCATCCTTGTATCCTGTCGTCCCCACACGGAATACTGATTCATATTTGAGTTTACTTTGTGTCTCTGTTCTGGTATTGGTCTCAGTCATGCAAAGGCAGCATTGCATGACCAAGTCCGACAATTACTCCAACTGTCCTCTCTCTGTAGAGGCTTCTTAAGGGGATCTAGCAGAAAAAGACCTGTGTGCACTAACTAAGCAATGCAGTTATTGGGTAAAACATAGTTAGCAGGCTAATGTTAACTGTAGCATGAGACTCCTTGGGAAGCAAAATCCACTGCAGCCGTTAGCGCCGGCTGGCGATTTATTTTGTTTATTGTCGCTCTCTCTTTTAAGTCCAGTTCGAACTGAGATGAAACAGTTGCAGGGAAAGTTGCAGCAGAGTAAACTGATCTGTCTCAGCTCAAGCTCGAGCTGTCTGACGGTGTGGCTTGCAGACACTCTGTTGTTGGCAGAGGTGAGTGGGAGCACGGTGAGCTAATCAGCTCGCGCAGACATCACCTGTCACTAAGAAGCGCAGTGTAGAGCGGCCAATCAGGACAGAGAGTGCAGAGAGCGTCGATGATTTTTCATTTTTTCGCAAAACCTTTGTCCCAGTGGCAAAGAAAATATCATGGTGAAAACAGGGCTTATTGGAGACCAGTTTAGCAGCAAATGGTGTCATTTTTCAACCACTGTTACACTGTCAGTAATCAGGTCATACATCACAATGACAAAGTTAAGCCAAAAAAGTTTAGACTGCACCTCACTTTAACATTCAACCACATCCTACTGCTTATATTATCATTTAATAGTGTTACAAGATACAACAGGGAAATTCTTAAATATCAACAAATATTTTGGGTTTATTATTCTTTCACAAATGGGAATAAAACGATTTTCCCAACCTTAACTTATAGTATTTCAGGAAGGAGTTAAAACACTTCCATTAATAACTTTACTGTTAAGTTCGGATCACAGAACCTATTGACATGACCATGGATATCAGAAATGAACTGAGAGGACTGACCCCTATTGATATCCAAACCCCTACCGTCCCATTAACACGCGGACGCACTTGTACGGGTGGAAAATCAGTGTGTGTAGGTTGTTTTCTTTTCAACAGTTTGACACCTCAAAAAACAGTTCAAATAAATTCACCAAACAAAAGTACTTTTAAGACAGCAGAGACTCACACACTGAGAGAGTTGGTGAGTGTGGCTCGCTTTCACAAGGTTAACACACATATGACTTATGCCTTCCTCTCAAACCACATGCACATCGAACACACACAAACGCGCACACACGCTGCCATGCCGATCAAGATTTCTGGCCTACGTGCTCTCAGGCACATGCTGAGAAAGCAGTGCCTTTACGGCCGGCCTCTTCATTGCATTGTCTCTGGTATATCTGACTGAAACACACAGTTTCTCACACACACACACACACACACAAAAGGCCTGGGTACTTGGGTATCAGCGTCAGTCTTAATGAACCTGTCTCCAGGGGGCGGGGCCGGGGTAATGTCCCACACAAAGAGCTCCCGCTGGGCCACAGAGCCAACCAGAGGCCAACAGATTAACTTGCATTACATCAGCATCCCCACAATACACCTAATGAGGGAGGGATTATGTGTGAGTGTGTATGTGTGTGTGTGTATGTGTGTGTGTGTGTGTGTGTGTGTGTGTGTGTGTGTGTGTGTGTCTTGGCTCTCATGCTATTGCATCACTAATTAAATGCGATGACTCGCTTTTGCTGATTCAGTGTGCATTCTGCTACACATGAACACATGTATGATAACAGAGGCATCTTAACATACTTTAAGTGCCTTAAAGCTGCTGTAATCAGTATTTTCATAATGGATCAAATGACTACAAGGGGTGAGCTGAGCTCTCCTGAGCCCTACACAGCATTCTAGTACCTTTTAACTCTGCGTTTTTGGCTGTAAGACACATAACTTCCCTGTTGAGGTTCACTCTGACCCCGTTCCATCAAAGTCTCCAGCTCATAAACCTGCTGGACACTATCTGTCCAAACGCATGTCATTCTACAACAAAAGGTTGCACAAAAAATGCAAGACAGTCTGTGGAAACGAAGCTGCTCTGTAGTCTGGTGGCATGGGAGCGGATACTTCTGTATCTCCTGCCAGATGGCAGCAGGGTGAACAGGCTGTGGCTGTGGTCGGTTTTGTCTTTTGGTATCCTCTGGGCTCTGCACGGGCACCTCATCTCACCAATGTCACTGGTGCCTGGTAGATCAAGGTGTTAAGGTACCAAGACAATTTATTTGTCCTTGTACAGCAATGCAAAACAAATAAAAGTTGTTTTCCATCAAACTGAACTTAGAACATATGTATACACAAAGTAGAACAGGATCAAAACATATGAACTAGAGCATATATGCAGCATTATAAATACATTTATGCATTTCGCCTGGGAAATAGTGCTGTGGTGCATATTTGAATTTATGTCAAGCACCAAGCATCACCGATGGAACACCCTCCTCCTGCCGGAGTCTCTCTCAGCTTGAAACACAGTCTGTCCGTTGAGTGAAACAACAAAATTCTGAAAATTCCGGTGAAGACAAGTGTCCAAAGGTGTAGGGACAACGTTCTCTGATTTTCCATCACTTGGCCAGCAAGAGTGCACTTTTATCTATTTAATTTCCCTGCGACTGGACATTAGCAAGCAGCTGCCTCAGGTCCAAGCTAATGTCTCTTATTCCTGCTCTGTTCCCTCTCCTCCAGCGTGGTGGGATGGGGCTGTGGGCACTGATCATCAAAAATCCACTGCTGAAAAGTTTGGGAGCAACCTGCTGCTGCATCTGCATGTGCTGCTGGTGTCATTGGGAATGCAAAGGTCCCAGATGGGTACCAGTGATGTTCTTGGTGGTTTTAACCACCTGCTTCAGACCCCTCCTGTGTTGGGCTGTGCACAAACCATGCCAATTCATAATATGTACACCTCTGTACAAGAAATTGCTTTCTTCAGCTGCCTTAAAGGGATAGTTCACCCAAAAATATAAATTCAGTCATTTTCTACTCACCCTAACGCTGATGGAAGGTTGGGGGAATCTTGTT
This sequence comes from Naso brachycentron, assembly GCA_029874485.1. Taxonomy (NCBI): domain Eukaryota; kingdom Metazoa; phylum Chordata; class Actinopteri; order Acanthuriformes; family Acanthuridae; genus Naso; species Naso brachycentron. Next base: position 2,874,807 of record JAQFJA010000021.1, read on the forward strand.
AATCCTCAAAACTCTGCTGGAGTGTCACAGGAAAAAGGGGATATAGCAGTCTCCCAAACAATTGTAGGGAATGGTGACAAGGATTCAAATGTAACGAAAATACAAAATAAAACCTCTAAATGCCTCCATACTTCTCATCCAAAGTAATCCAAGTGTTTTGAATCCTCGACATGCCGAGTTGTTTTAAAAAATGTCACTAACAGCATATTTTTAACCTCACTGTTCACTGTGGCCTGTGGCCACTGAGATGGAAGTCGTGTCCTTGTGCGCGGCAGACCAAACAAAGCTTATGTTAACTGAAGGATCAAGTGGAGGGCAAGTCTTGTGCTCTGGTGTCTGCTGCTGGCACCAGACATCGGGTAGCATGTAAACATAGCTCTACACGAGGTGAGCCCTCATTGGTCTCACCTCATGCCCCAGCGCAAGCTTCAGATGGTGTGTGCACGTGTGTGCATGTGAATGCAGCTCCCGCCTCAGCAGATACAGACTAGTGAGGTGATAAACATGGCATCAGTGAGGTTTTTCAGAATAAATTGGCGCATCGAGGCTTCAGAATGCTCAGACCAGCAGTATGGAGGTGGTTTATGGTTTTATCATGTATTTTGTGGACTAAAAAACTTCACCTGCCCTTTCATTGGCATGAGGGTGAGTAGCTAATGACTACATTTTCTATCCTTTAAAGAAATGCAGCCATTTCCGAGCGCTTTTTAACAGGGCAGAGATGGGATGTGATTCTTAAAAACGTAAAATGATTAAAATCACTTCAAACGTCCTCAGCTCATTCAGCCTGTTTCGTAAGAGTCTTTCTGATCACACAAGTGAAAAGTGAAAATATTAAACAGCAGTCAGAGAGTTAATGACTAGTTGTTGAACATACTGTAGCCTTCAGCAGGTAAAGAGCCAGATAGTTGCCTTAGAAGTTGGTACAGACCAGAAACAGAGCCAAAGAAAGTAAATGCTGGACCCATATCAAGCAGGTGGAAACAAACGCACATCAAATTGATGTGATAACTGCTCCAGCGGGACGCTCACATGTGGTCTTTCAAAACTATAATGTAGCTTTAAAGGTCAATCGGTTAGAATTTAGGGGCTTATTGCATTGAGGTTGCAGACTGCAATCAACTGAATATTCCTCTGCTCACCCTCCCATTCGTCAGCAAAGAAGTGTCTGCAGTAGCTGTGAAACGGGCCAAAAATGCTGAAGGCTTTCTTTAGAGCCCAGCACTGGCTCTACAGAAAGTCTTTAGTTTGTTCTGGACGACTGTAAACATGGTGGTGTGATAAGTTGTAATTATCCTTTAAGATTACACC
>JAQFJA010000021.1:2910672-2923191 GCA_029874485.1 Naso brachycentron
TAATCTTGTCAGGACTTTACACCGACTTACATTCATTTATACAGCCTAACCCTACCCTTAACCAGTTTATGCCTTACCCTAACCTTAACCTAACCTCAATTCAAACATAGCCCTAAATTTAATCAGGTCCTCTGAAATCAAGTCATGCCTCATTAGGCCTGGTCTTTGGTCCCGGTCCCCGGTCAGAGTTTATGCCAGAATAGGTCGTAAATAGGTAACAAAAACCAGTACACACACACATACACACACACACACACACACACACACATACGCACACACATTTATTGGTCATGGCTTGCTACGCCCCTATACTGTAGGCCCATCCTCGTCCATAATTCATCAGCCGTTTATCGTAGTCTCTTGTGGGACGCATCATTACAGACAGTAATTTTTATATTCACTATAGAAAAGATTTTACATTCAAACAAGTACATAACATCCCAACATTTTCTGCTGCTGGTTGCAGCTGTTGCAAATTTGCGCTGAGTCAGGATAGTATGGACTTCAAAATACATTTCATGAATTTTAATTTTCTTTAATTTTCTAACATCATGTCATGCTTTGGAAGATTCTCTGCTTTTTTCTGTTTGTCAGGTTTATTATGTTTTTATGAAAATATGCTAATACTATGTATATCCTTTTTATAACATATATTGTTTGTTTTGTCAGCAGTAGTATCTCATTAAGAAATATAATCTTTTTTTTTTCCACAAAATGGGTGAAGTAGCCAACAGACGTCCTTGTCAGCAGCTCTGCAGCCTTGTAATACAGAGCAGGTGGCATGAAAACACGACCTATAGCAGGCAGCTCTTCAGATGGCCCAGACATTGCTATTGCTTTCACTCTCTGGCATCTTTATTATTGCTCTCTCCCCCTACACTCCCCCACAAATCAGATGATGTGATGCTCGCACGGAGCCCTTCCTCCTGTCTTCCCCTGCCACCCCTCTGACGCCAGACTCCCACACAGCCTTCCCAGCAATGCGAGAGGACTGGGATGTGACCGTGCATGAGTAACACAAGATTAATTCACCGTTTGATGGGAAACGTGTTGTTCTCAAGGTCTTGCAGGGGAGACAGATTTAAAAGCTGCAGGGAGATTACATTTTCATTCGTCTCTCTTTTTCCACTGCTGACAGAGACGCACAGAGTGTTTACTTTACCAACCTACTTTACTGCCACTCCCCCCATCACAGCCACCACACCAACACCGTTGCCTCACTCCCCCCACTTCTCTCTTAAGAGATAAGCGGGCGAACCATTAATTTCTTCCGCCACACATCCTCTCTCTCTTCACTTAAACAATCTGCAGAGCTCAACATGCCGTATACAACATGCCCTCAACAAGCCCTTTACAAAAGCACTGACACGAGGAGTTACGCCTATGTGTGTAAGTATGCATATATATAGGCACACATACCGTGGATTATTTAAAGTAATAATCTACTGAAAAATAAATTTTGTGAGTATCAAACACTTATCAAATGGTACAGAGCTCCAAAGTGATGGCTTGCTTGGCTAGCTGTTACTGTAGATAGTTGTAAATGACAGCAAGTTACCAGCTAAACAAAAGCAGTACGTCACAGACACATATAACTGTAATTTATACTATATTAGAAATACTAAGCAATCTTTTTTCAAAAGTAAGCAATTATAGTTACATAGCTAACATTATTTGTAACAGAACAGACACTGTGTGTTGTGTCAGTTTTGCAATATTTTGTTAGCGTTTGGAATATGCTGGCCTGAGAGAGATAATAAAGAAATGGCTTTTGGTGCAGGAGTAATGTGAAAAGTTTGGGTATAGCGTTACCGAGGCGATAAATGTTTCAAAGCCACAACTCGAATATAGATATCCAAAACCAGTGCTAAAACAATTAGCTAATAAATTGATTTGCTGAAAGCACAAATGCAGAAAATTTACCAGAAGATTAGATTTAATTCTCCTGTGCCATTGTACTGTTATTTACTTTTACTTTTACACTTGTTAGTTAGTAAAAACAAGCAACTTAATGAATTCATTTTGCTCTGAGGACTTGTAACGGGAGTTCACAATCGCAATTTTATAGATTTATCAAATACAAAAATATTAGCTCCAGCTCTGTTTTAACCTCTGGTGTTTGTCAAGTATTGCTTTACAAGCAATAACTGATAAACTGGAGGTATGAATCTCCGCTCCATGCACCTCATGGACGCACCTAAACTTTCCTATACAGCCTGTCAGCTTCGCCACATGTCCAACATGAGAGCCATCCATTAGGCTGCAGCTAGGTGCTGCTCAGAGCAGTTTTTAGCTGCCTGAGTGCAGCAACTAGAACGTGATGTGGTGGAAGGGCTCCACATCACGACCTAATCAGTCACCGGCAATCCAAACAGCACGTCAGGCACACAGGTTTAGCAGGCTGCAGGGTTCAGCTAGAGCCACTCTGCAGCTGGTGTGCAGGACATGCTGCCTTTTAGCCCATACTGGCACACACCTGCTCAGTGTCAGGTCAGGCTCCAACATGTGTCAAAATATACAGAGGTTACATTCATACATAATGGGCTGTACTCTGGTCTTTTTGGCAGCACTCTCTGCAGTGCTAACACCTGTTAATTTACCAAGGAGAAAGACAGAAAATTTTGTTTTTAGTGATCTTTTGACAACAATAATCTCCCCTTGCTTTTCCTAATCTCCTTTAAAACATTTCAAAGTGATGGCTCACCTAAATACTAGACAAAAGAGAGATTCATTCAGAGGCTGAAGTCAAGCCACAGGAAAATTAAATTTTTCTTTGGGGCTTTTTTAAGCGTCTTAACAAACCCTGTAAAATTAATTTAGACTTGAACACCTACTAAGACAATGGCACGGTATTGTTATAAGCTGTTGTTGAACCACCTGGGGTATATGTATAGTCCAGGTCTCCTTCAAAGGGTTAAATTTTAATTTATACTCCCTAGTTGTCACAATCAGATTCAGAAATCTATCTATCTATCTATCTATCTATCTATAGCAGAGCATCAAGTGTTCGATCAAGATATATCACATTATTTGTCATTATTTTGGATTGCTGCAATAATAATACACATACATTTGCCCAAGGCAAGCATATTTATCCACTCTCATATTGATAAGAGTATTAATAACTTGAAAAATATCTCTTCAAGGTACATTAAGAAATGAAAAAAAGTGCGGTAACTACAGAAATCATGAGATTAATTACGATTAAATATTTTAATTGATTTGACAGCACTATTGAAAACACAATGGTACCACAATTAAATTGACAAAAATAACAGTCTGAAAGACTGCATTGAATGACAATTCTGGAAAAAAAAAAAAAAAAAGCGCTTCAAAGGCGCATTCTAAGATTCTTCACCAGAGCTTCAAGCATCAGTGGCAGTTTCCAGTGAGGGATAGAGGCATGTATCATGGACTTTGCCTTCTAACCGCCTGCAAAAATTGCTTCACAAGCGGATGAGTGAAGACTGGTTGGTCTCCAAATCCCTTTATCAAGATGATATTGCTGCTGTATGCATTTTAATAATGCCATCAGACAACACCTTCTCCAGCAGACACTACACTAAAGACAGAATGAAACCATCTGAGCAAGCCAGAGGATCCAGGCTCCTTTTCTCGCATCAACCTTGGAATCTGGACCATTTTGCCTTATTTCAGGCACCAGCCCTCGCTACTTGGATTAAGAACTGTACTGATGCTGAACATGTGTTGTAACTCATCCACAACCTCACCACAGCTGACAGTAGGTGTGCACTGGTTGGCAAAGAGGTCCAGTTCACTCGATGTGACATGAAAATGAGATTGGTACCTCTGTTTTCCAGGCCGGTAGTTGGAGGGCTCCCTGAGATAGCAGGTGCTCTGAGGCCACAGTCACAGGTTTTTGGCCAGTTTCAACAGATACACTGACTGGACTCAACCCTGTCTGTTGATATAGCCTCTATGTTGTGGTTGTCTGTCCTGTATCAGGAGTTTAAAGTGATGTCGGACAAAGACCACTTCCTGAAGCTGGAGCAGGTTGATATGTCAGCTCTCTGTTGGAGGCCACACTTTGCCAATCTCTCTTACCAGGCAAGTCCCTCCCAAAGCCCGTACAGATGCATCTGTCAACAGATATGATATGGGAGGTCACTTGGCCCAGGAGTGGCTCTGACACCAGGTACAGTGTGAACCTCCAGTGTCACAGTTTGTCCTGCAAAGACGGAGGGGGGCACATTCTTTGTAAGCTGAAACGGGCAAACCATATGTGTTGTAAGCTGCACATGTGCTGCAGCACCAGGGATACTCCTGGGTGAACCACCATTACCATTACCCTAACATCTGCGTGACAGTCAGAGCTGTCACCTGCTTTCCCTGCTGCACTTTGGGAAATGCCTGTGACAGGGCCGTACATCTGAGTTTCAACCCAGATGCCCTGAGCTTAGTTGACTTGAGCACCATACCCTAATACTTGGGTCAGTATGGGGTTTCTCTCCTTCCAGTTGATTGCAAAACCTAAAATGGTTAAATGTAAGATCAATCTAGTTATGTAACACATGGGAATAGCTGAGCCTGTTGTACTCATAGGCTAAAAAAGTGGGACACAGAAATTTCCTGTGTCTTGCAGCCACCTTAACATGACAGTACGCCTCCTTTAAGTCAATGGTGGTGAAACAACTGCCTGATTGCACATGTTCCAGCTGTCTCTTTATAGATATCATGCATAACATCTGGCAGGCAATGTGTTGTTTTAGAGTACAAAGATCCAAATGGGTCTGGAACTTGTCTTTTTGGGTACCAGGATATGCACAGAAGGTTAGAGCAACAGACATCATCTGCTCCTGTAACATGGATCTTTGCTGAGGGGAAATCTTCTCCTAGGATGATACACCCCAGAAAGGGTGGAGGACATTTTTAGAAGTAAAGGAAATACCCCTTTTAAAATGTTCTGTCCATAAAACTGAGTTTGAGTGTGGTGCATGTTTGAGATAGAATAGTTAAATTGCATTAAGCTTCTTTTTTTTTTTTACCAAATCAGAGAGCTGAGGGGTTAAGCAGAGCTGTGTGATAATTCTTCACATGTTGGTCACTGAGACTAACACCTTTTACATTAGATATAACTGATTTCAGCCATTAATATACATGTATCAAATACAGCAGCTTTACTCAAATCTCTGTAGACTTCTGTTTGTCTGTGAGTTGTGCGTCATAACCCTTATACAGTGGAGATTATAACTGTGCTTCTCTAATGTAAATCTATTACAGTTCACTGGAGGAGATAATCGCTATAAAGCTGTAAAAATTACATGATGAGACTAAAGGAAGTGAGAAAATTAGTGTTTGGTTTGTTGGTTTTATTTGTAATTTGGGTGAATCAACTCTTAAGCTTCATTCCTCCCTCACCCTCTCTCCCAGGCACCCATTCTTAAATCTTCAAAAGGATCTTGACCTGGAACACATGCCCAGCTCTCCGGAGGTGACATCACTACATCTGACTTGGTGCAAGCCTCGCCACTCCAAGATCCAAGATTAAGCACCTCTATGTCTCCCTCCCCACTGTGTTAGGCTTTTCTTCTCTCTGCTCTTCTTTCCTCTATTTAACTACAGTCCCACCATATTCCCTCCAAAATAATTTCTGTACTACTCCATTCTAGTTTGTTTGAAGTTATGTGCTCTGTACAGCTGGCCCTTGCCTGCTGTCTTCTTGTAGTTACAGTAAGACTTTGTGTGAGTTAGGTTTAAGATCTCAATCCTCTTAGTGAGGACTTTGCCTTTGCAGTCAAACACTCTGATCCCATCCATGCAACCGGCTGCACGTCTTTTAGAAAGCATGGAAGAGTGTTTGAAGCGGTCTTTGCCTGGTGAGCAGCGAGCCTGAAGACTTCTGAGTAGCGCTAGCTGGATATATGTGTGTCAGGACAGGAAGGGGAAACTGATCCTCTTAGTAGCCTGGAATTGGCCCACTCTCAGGAAAGTGTCACTTGAGTTGGTCAACCTGAGAACACCATGCGAGATTGTCTAGCCTTGTATCTCCTTACCATAGCAGCCTCTTCCTCCGTCTGCCCGGCCAAGGGAGGAGTGCTGACCTCAAGACAGTCGGTGACTGAGAGCACATGACTGTGATATTTCCTCGGCGTACTGCTAAGAATGCTGAACCTATGGCATATAAGATTAATCCAAGGTGCCACACTGCCTGTTTGACCAATTAGAGTGATCCTCTGCTGGGCAGGACTCAGACCTACTGCTGAGAACTGCCAGGCATATTTAACTGGAGCCCAAACAAACGGCACAGACTTCACCACAAACACTTCATAACACATGCTCGAACCCTAACCTCTTTGCTTCTCTTTGCTCTCACATGCAGCTGCCTTGATTAAAAACCTTCAGCTACTTAACCTTTTTGAGTTTTCCCTTTACCTTTTTAGCTCTACACATTCCTGTTTTTGTCTCTCCTTGTCTCCAGATGTTTCTCTAACCATGTCATGCAGACAGTAACAGGGAGCAGTCAGGCCATTTCGTTCCACCAATTTATTGAAAACAGATAGAACAGGAAAAGTTCATTTTTGTAGAACAGCCCCCATTACAGCAATTAATAAAGAATGACTGGTTTTAAAAGCATACGTGGCATGTAATAGATTACATTAAAAGCATTACATTACTTCACTGTAAAAGTGTCGAATGTATTAGAATAAAACTAATAATTTTCAGAACATTTACTTCAAAATGCTACCCTGTTCTTTTAAAGAAAGTTACTGTGACTGCCATTGTGGTATATCTGGAAACTTTCAGGATAGTCCAAATAAGAAAACACATAAATAACTGAACAGACCTGTGTTGACACAGGTACTTACCTGCTTGTTGTCCACACATACGCTCAAGAGAAAGTATTTAGTATCTTAGTTCAGAACATCATGAGACAACTTCATCATCCAATACGGAAACTCACCGGCTAGTTTTCACCTATTCAAAACATCAGCTCTGAAATTGAAGTTAATACTAAGTACTAGTAATACTAAGACACAGTTACCTCAACAATGGACCTGGAACTTTCTGGAAAATGATTTTTGTGTTAGTTCCAACCCTAAACAGCCAAATTAATCAGGACTGAGGATGGCGGATAACAAAGGCAGATGTCCATGATCCAAGTTGGCAGCCTACATATGATTACACCCCATCTTATATGCTGTACTGATGTTTAAAAAATAAATAAATAAATATACAGTTTAAGGCATTAGGAGGTCATATTCGGTGTAACTAGTTAAATGGAACATAAATATGTATTTAAATGAGAAAACAAATCAGTTACAGGTAATGAGAAAAAAAAAGTATTTGAATTACAGAATAATTAAGATGTTGTTGATTACAAAGGTGTTATCATATATATTCTTTTGGGTAAAAAGTGTTTATGAGGAATATAACTTTGATTCTAGCGCTTTGCATCTTTTTGTGGTGCAGGAAGGCCTTATTTGGCATATTTTCAACCACTTGGGTTAGCAAACAGGAACAAATTTGAGAGCAACACCATCAAGTGTAAGATGGCATTAAAAGGACTGGCTCTGCATCAGACAGGCTTCATTCATTGAGCAGTAATTTAAAAAACAAAACAAAACAATACCCACACACCCAAAATCTGAGGGCATTTATGATTGGTTCTCTTGGTTGAATCTGCACTGCCTCTTATCAACCAATCAAATTCATGCACATTGTTCTACCTGAGTCCACATCACAGCGGATGGTCATGTTATCGGATAGACAAGAATGCCATTAAATCTTATAAAATGAGGAAAGGCCTCTGACAAATGCCTTCAATATCCAAATGCTTCACGTCAAACCGAAGAAACATCTCCAGGAAGTTAATGCAACTGCAATAAGTCACATAAATTATGTTTAAAAACTCAGTGTGAAACATTTTTTAATAAAATAACCAGGAAGTTATTAAAAACCATAAGTTACATTTCTTTTAGTGATATACTGTACTGAAAATTGTAGCATTGCTATTAGCATTTTTAAGAAGGTAGCTCGTAATTTGTAATGTATGACAGTTCAAAAGTAACAAACCCAACATGGGTAATGCAAGATGTCAATTATGATTATTATGAAATCAGCAGATTTCACATCATTCAACTAATCCTTTCATTTTTGGAGGGAAAATTCACCCCACTTTACTGCTTACTGCTCCAAATATCCCAGATGCAATTATTAGCATGCAGAAATGAATGCTGCTTCATTTGCCAATCTTCATGTTCCCCCATGAAGGACGGGGCCTGTCTTCGCTGTCAGCACACTGGCTGAGTTAAGGAGCACCAAATGGTTTTCCTCATCATGAGCCTGACAGAACACATTATTTATGTTTTTTTTCCCCCCCTCATAAGCCACAGTCAACATCATTCACCAAAATTAAATTTTAATCATTCTCCTGATAGGAAAGCAACCAAACTGTGAGGAAAAAAAGGTCAAATGACTGCAATGGTTGAGCAGTACAATAAAAGCATTTTGATTCAAGGCCAACTATCTTAAAACATTTGCGCTGTGTAAGATGTTTAGCAGGTTTAATGGAATTCTGTTAAAATAACAGGCGACTTTGTCTGCCTGCTTAAAGGAATGCTTGAATTATTTCAGATTTGTTTGCCACTTGAAATGTGCTGGATCCTGTAATTAAATGGTTTTTGTTTTTTTCGTTTTTTGTTTTGTTTTTTAAAGAAAAACGGGCAAGAAGCGGTCATCTTATTTAAAAAAGTTTGTGAAAAATGTATTTTGAAAAGAAATGTTAATACATTATAGTAATTTGCTCTGCTTATCTTTGTGATTTGAGTTCCCCTTACAAAGTTATACAAGGCCATCTACATTTTTCAGGTTGGAATTTTCGTTTTCATTACAAAGTTTATCACAACATGGACCTTGTTAAAACACCTTCAGCTATCACTTCAGGGATTTTAGCAGTTATGATGAGACTGTATTTACTAGACCTGTCACTTTTTAAAAATCAAGTTTGAACAAGTTCAAACTAACATGTACTTTGTTTAATGAAATTTGAATGCAACCCATTTAATCATTTAGACTTATCATCTGTGTGCTTCTGTTTGTTGTCTAAAAAAACTTCATTAAGAGGTATTGCCATGTGTTGGCATTTGTAATAATAACTTATCATAGCTGATAGAAATTATGACTATAAATTGTTTCTCTCTAGGTCTCACTTAGGCCACATAATGTCAGCAGAGTTATCTGTGACAACAAAGTAAACTGTCCTTTGACTTGGACTGTGGTTAAAAGGTCAGGAAAATAATAGTAGACCTTGAGTAACGAGTTTTTTTGTAAGGTAAAAATCATTGTGAAAACTGCAGAAATAATATACATAAACCAAACTGTCCTGGAGTTTTAACCGCTTTTCCTGTAACATCAGAAAAGAGAGTCGAATTTTTTGTAAATTAAAAAAATCAATTAAAAATGATTCAATTTTGTTGCAAATTTCTGCAATTGACCCTGAACAGTGTTGGGAAGCAACGCATGACAAAAGTAACACACAGTATTACTGTAATCAGATTACATTAGTCTGTAATGCAGTAATGTAAGGCATTACTGTCACTGACTTCAGTAATCACATTACAGTCACTAATCAAACAATTATGAAGTTACTTGCATTACTTTAAGGTCTTCAACTACCCCATTTTTACAACTTCGCTGTCAACTTTGTTGTATTAAAGAACATAAAAGAGAGATCTTATTGTTTTTTGGCAATAACGGGACAGTGCATCTCAGGTAATGTTTTGGCATAATACCAAAGTTATGTAACTAATAGTGTAGCTAATTACTTTCAGCAGTGAGTAATTATGTAAAGAAATGTTTTGAGCAGCTACCCCAACACTGACTCTGACACTGAGTAAATGACAACAAGATCCAATTAAGCATAAAATGCACTGAGTAATTGTAGCACATTGCTGACAAAACACTAGGTACCAGTTTTGTCAACACGCTCTGTGGTGCACAAAATGTAAAACATTTTGCATGCCAAGCACCATGTTTTATTGTTTGAAGTGATATGCAAGTCATAATGTGGTCAGTGTGTGCAGCGTGCACTGATGGTATAGCTTACATATGTCGACAGCATATGTTAACAGCAAGAAAATTTGTTGCTCAAATCACATGTTAGGGAGGGAAACAAATAAATCTGTCTGGATCTTTTCATTTCCACAAAACCTCTAGTTAGAAAGTGCATTGTGCCAGTGTTACTGACAAACGTCAACGCCTTTGAGTTTCCACTAAATGCTTTACGGTATGAGGGCAAAGATGCATGCGCAAGATGAAGACAAGATTGTTGAGTAAGAAAAATAGGAGCCTAATTTGTATTGCACAGACGGGGCTGAACATATGGTTTGGAATATGAGACGCCAGCAGTTGTCTGATTTATATTTTAATTATACCTAAACTGTCCTGAGGCACATTACAACACACTATGCTTTGACTGCTGAGTCTTGAAATCCAATTGGTTCTGTGGGACAAGGTGAATGTGATGTTATGCTATGTCCTGATTGGTTGACCATTACCACGTCTCTTCTGCGCTGCATATCTGATCAAGAAAAAATGTCATAAAACTTGAGAATGTCATGTCCATTTCGACTGTGTATATATTGTCTGAGGACTGGTTTAGCAGTCATGATCCGTCAGTGAAACAATAAGAGCGTGTTGTGATGAACCGTGCTACCTTTGCAGTACAACAAAAAAAGCTGTATTCACACAAATCAGGCACAGTTTGCCAAAAGTGTCTTTTTGCTGAATTAGTTTAAATGGTGAGGGCGCTTTAGGTAAATCAGACCCTGGATGGACGGACAGACAATAAACAAGCCAAAGGTCAGAAGCTGCATATTTCAGACATGAAAAAATGCAGAAAGAGAAAAAATGTCAAGTAATAAGAAAACTAATCTTAGCTGGAGACATTTTCTTGCTATTCCGGGGGTGTTTCCTTACCCTCTGCTTGTTTTTCATAATGCAGTCTCAACACTTTTTCTGCTTCTGTGGTGGAAATCACACAATGGCCAATACTGATTGCTTTATTTTCTCAGTGTGTACCCCTCTCTCGCGTTTGTTATTGCAGAACAGGAGGATATACCGGACAGGGGGGCGATGCTGAGCCTGCAGAATCTGAACATTTTCTTTCTAATAATTTGAAATCCTGTGGGGTCAAGAGAAGGCATACAGGAGGGAAGGTGCAGGGGGTCTGGATGCTTGCCGCTGGAGCTCACACAAAGTGCCAGATCACCAGGTTTGCTCAGGGTATGTGAAAGGTGAGCACCCCCTTCTAAAACTATTTGGGCAAAGGGCTCAGGTATGCAGTCTGGTCTGCACGTGCGCGGTAGCTGCGGCTGGTGTTCTGACTGACATGTGCATCCGAACACTGCAGCTTGTACAACCCACAACAGTAAAGCAATACCTCTTTGGCTGCACCCACCACTGAGCATGTGGTCACACACACACACACATACACACACACAAACACAGGGGTTATATGCAAAGAAATTATTGTTTTAGTGGGTAGAGGCCACCTTCACATTTGCACAGAGGAATGTTTTATCAGTATTACACGTGGGGGGTACCACCAATGGCATTCACTCACATACCATTGATGCCAGCAGGGGATGTGGCCAGTGGTGTGGAAACCTCCAGAGGTTTGGGAGCAGTCAGCACAGAGGAAACCTGCCCTAGTGCAGCTGATTTTTTTTTTTTTTCCTCGGGTGGAAAGATGTGCATCTGCAACATTAAAAAAAAACTTGAATTACTGAGATTGAAAAATGTAACAAACACTTTCAGGCTAAATGCCATTTGCAGTTATTTAACTTGCCTGACTTTAAAATTTCCAGATTGGAAAAAAAAAACAAACAAAAAAAACAAACAACAACAACAACAAAAAACACCTTTGCTTTTTCCAGACCAGGTATGAAAGGGCTGCTGAACAGTTCTGAATTTACTGTTATGAGGGGTTAAAAGAGTTGAATGTTTGAGCAGCTCTCCTCAGACTTGATGTAGCGGTCCCTCATATCGGGGCTCTCCGTTTACATTATTCATACGGAGGAGGGTGTGACTTGTTGGCTCTTTTTTCCGCCTGTATAAAACGAGAAGTTCGCGTAAAAGAAAATACAGATGGAGAAGGCTAGCCGGCTCGCTGTGTCACAGAGAGTCCCCTTAAGCCTACGTGACAACTCACATATTGTCCCATTGTGACCAGCTCAATCGGCAGAATGCCCGGTCTCTGCGTGCTTTGTTTCGCCGCCACGCTGGCTGCGTTCGTCCGGCTCGCCGGCACCGTGGGGCCGGTGGTCCGATGCGAGCCGTGCGACGCCGGGGCGCTCCTGCTGTGCAAGCCGCTACCGAAAGACTGCGCGGAGCGAGTGAGGGAGCCCGGCTGCGGCTGCTGCATGACATGCGCCCTGGTTGAGGGAAAGGCGTGTGGAGTGTACACAGCGCGCTGTGGCTCCGGCTTGACCTGCCAACACCAACCGGGAGAGAGCCGACCACTGCAAGCTCTGCTGGAGGGACGGGGAGTGTGCTCCC
>JAQFJA010000021.1:2947633-2963342 GCA_029874485.1 Naso brachycentron
TCTGTCTTTTTTTAAATAAAAAGTGAACACATTTTAAGACACTGTCTCCGGTCTTTGATTTGTGTCATTCTTGACACTTTCTGTATCAGTGAGAAGCAACAGGCTTGTTCTCATCAGCATCCAATGGACCGATTATCTGCTCTGCTTCATTTCTGCAGGCAATCAGGGCACAATATTGCTCTTGTTGAAGTCCTTGAATGCAATCAGGCTCCCCTCAGTCTTGGAATGTGTCAATAAGGATAAAGCAAAGGTTCAATTTGTAAAGAATAAAAATAAATCTGGTGGTGCCAGGCAGGCTGGCAGTGGGCACGAGAGGTTGAGGCGAATTCCTGTGCCCGACCAAGGCAAACAGAGAGCGGGTCAAAAGGCAGCGTAGAGCTGCATGTCCCCACGAACTGTCTAAAGTTAGACAAGGGCCTCCACTTTAGATCACCATGATAACACTGCACACAAACACACCAAATATAGAAAATGTGGCCCAGGAGTGCATCTACACACACTTTCATAATCACATCCTGATGAAGCTGTTGTGATTCTCATGTTATGATTCCTACGGATGTTTGTGCACAAAGTAAACCAGCCTGAGGTGAAAGAGAGGCCAGGAGTGCATAGCTGAGGTTAATGTTTTTATTAAATATATCACCTTTTTTCTTACATTACATCTCAATTACAAAAGTGTACATACACACGAGTGAGCAGTTAGTCACTTTTGGAATAGACTCACATAAACAACAATTCTCTCTCCAACAGCAGCATGTAGGTGGAGCTGAGCCGACACACGTCAAGGTTCACCGTGGGGCTCGCTCTTTGTGGTCATGTGTTCTTGGTCAGAGAGAACAGCAACATGTAAAGGAAAACAACAAGTATTTTTACTTGAAAGATATATCAACAGAACTGACAGCAGACACATAAATATTGGAGGTAGGTTAATGTAGAAATACCCGTCTGAGAGGTGATGCAGGGAGGCACCGCCTGTCATGCTATCTGTAGCCCCATGGCACCATGGGAAATGTTTTCTGAGACTGTTTAAGGTTCCCAACTGAGAGCTTTGCATTCACTGACAAGAGCTGATCATGTGTCACATCGTTAAAAATAAAAAAAAAAAAAGTAATAAAAAAAAGAACACATAGCAATGGCAACAATGTGAAAATGAATCATAAACACAACATTTGGAAAACCTTCTAAATGACATTTGGTCACTCAGTGCTTTTGTTCTTGCTTGGTTTGTCACAAACCAAACCTTCGGACAACTCCTTAAGGGTAGAGCGAGCTCAACTCAGCAGTGGAGTTACTCAGGGCCAAGATACATATATACACTTTATACACCAATAAAAAATAATAATATAATAATAACAATAAGGCAAAAAAAAGATATAAATACTCATACAATAATTACAAATAACAAATAAAATGAAATGAAATGAAAATAAATAAGGCTGAAGAGTAGAAGTAAATGCATCAATATTAAAATCTTTTTTCAGAAAACAAAAATAGATTTTTTTTTCTCTTTGGGACGGGTGTTTGAAGAGGAGGGAGGGAGGGAGGGAGGGGTTCAGGGTGGTTGGGACCCACAGTCCCGTAATGACAGTGTACCTGAATTAAACACCACCATGGACAAGATCAATAAATTAACAGCTATCAAAAAGGAAAAATCAGTGGCTTGCTTTTTCTGTCTTGTGTTTTTTTTTGTTTGTTTTTTTTCTTTTTCCGTGAGATCTCCATCAGTGGTCGATCTCTTTAAGGGCACTCGGCGTCTGCAGGCAGGTCGGTCGAACCTAAAATCTTCTTTCCATTCCAGGAGTTCACACACCAGCATCGACCCCTCTGTCCGTCCAGAGACGATTCACACTGCAGGGACACAGAAACACAAATCCTTTTATTTTACGGCTTTTACTTTCATTCCATATGTGACCTGCACATGTTTGGTCATGTAGTGCTAACTGGGTGAATCACCCTCAAACAAAACACACTGAGGTGCCGAACAAAGCTTTGTCAGCAACACACTCTCACTCATTCGCTATCATTTTTAAGATGTGGTTGACATAATGTTGGCTAAACGCTCTCAAGCACAACTTGGTGAGATTCTTTAATGCTGAGTGGAGTCATAAATCCTTGCCAGTGCACACTTGAACACATTTAGTTAAAGACACCAACCTGTTTTGGTTTATAAAGGCCGTGTTTGTCACAGTTGGGGAGGTAGAATCTTGTTAGTTTGTCTCCTAGTTTCTGCTGCGATTTGGCAATCTTGTCCAAGGCTCTCTGGAGCTCAATGTGACAGGGCCCCTGTAGAGAGGAAACAGGTAAAAGAAGGGTTAACAGAGCTCTGTACCTGCAATTTGCCAACACACAGAAATAATAATCAACAGTGCTTTATTATCAGCAAGCACGTGGGCTGACATCAAACTGAAATAAAACTTGTAATAACAAGCATCCCCATTCTCGCCTTCCCTCTCCATCTTCAAACAGCACACGAGCTCCCCCTTGTGGCACTCCCCTCAAACCTCGTCAAAAACTTTCAGTAACATTGCACACAGCGGATTTCACAGAATCCGCACAATGATCCTGATACAGCGCTTTATCTTACCTGTTCGACCAGTTTCTTGCGGATGGCGATGAGTTTGGCTTTCATGCTCTCCTGAGCGTCGGCAGCAGCCCTCGGGTCGTAGGGCTTACTGTGGCCGGGGAGGTAGTGGCTGGAGCCGGGGTCCGAGACGATGGCTGTGTTCTCCATCTCAGCCTCTGGCTCTCCCTGATCTGGAGAAGGAAATTAAATGATGTGAAGCGGAACTGACTGCATGCAACTGTAAACGGCTCCAGAACAGATCAGTCAAGTGCTTTGGATTGCAATGATGGAGAATTGCTGGCTTTGGTAAAACAAAGATATCTAAATGTGGAGGTTATAGGCCTACCTTGTGACTGGGGCTCGGGGGTCGGCTCGGGCTCAGTGCTCTGCGTGCACACGGCTTGTCCCCGGGTGAGGGAGAAGAGCGGCCGGGGGTCGCCGGGTCTCGGGGTGCACCTCAGTCCGGAGCCGCACGGCGCCGTGTAGATCCCGCACAGCTCCCCAGCCGTCAGGGCGCAGGCGAGGCAGCATCCACAACCGGGCTCCCGCAATACCTCGGCGCACCCGGGCGCCACCGCTGGACACTGGCTCAGCTTCTCCCGAGTACACGGAGCGCAACGGATCGGCTCTGGCTCCACCACCGGGGACCCAAGCGTCCCTGTGGCCAGCACGGAGCACACCGCTGCCACCACGACATGCTTCAAATATAATCCACCCACGGCCAACATAGCGAGCTGAATACTAAATATAGACTGTAGAATGTAGAGCAAGGTAGAGAGAATAATCAAAGGTGAAAGCCGGATTCCCACGGTTCTTGCTCAGTTGTGTCTTTCGTTTGATTTTGGGAAAATGTCTAACTGAGCGTTGCGCGCAGCCGTATTTATAGCCGGGTCCTCTATGAGTGTTTGACGCATCGCCGTTATGAATGATTTCTGAAAAGAAGGTGTGATGATACGATGGGCTCTGATTGGCCCGCCCATGTCCGGTCAGGCAGCTCATTTGAATACAACAATCACGTCAATATTTATTTTGGAACAGGCAGTGCCTGCACGTATTGCCGACGAGTGACGACACCAGTGTTTGATGCTGCAATCAAGGACCCCCCATTTCTCACCCTGGTGCAATACTTAACTACTTCACCCCACACCGCCAGACTGCAGCCACAACAGAAACCGTGAGATTGATTCTTTCTGCTTGTTTTCATAAGTTAAAACAAAAACAAGTTCGCACTCGGGGGCTGATTTCATCGATTTCGGAGGTGAAACAGCTCCGTGTGTTCTGCCCTGTCACAAATGAGCTCCCCTCTTTAGAAACAACGATGTCTATTCATGAGGGGCTTCCATTAATTGTTTTTCTCCGAACTTCTTACACAACTTTGAGTCAAACTAATAATGAGCGCAAATTACGCACGCCCACGCTGCGCGCAGAGCGTGGGCCCGCTGAGAGCGAACCAGCGGCTCCATGAGACATGAGAAAGCATCCGTGCGCTGCGGAGGGACAATAAATCCAACTTTCAGAAATAGCTGCGCAAATGAGGGTCACCGTTTACGCCAGTAAGTGCATAGCTCGGGACTCTGTGGTATGTGCTCCCTCTCTGTCCCTCGCGCGCGCACTGAAGCCGGCTTTGGGCTCAGTCCAGGAGATGTCCAGTTGTAATTACCCGTTTCCTGGGACAAGAATAGACCAAAGCTTTGAATGGGAGCAGCGCTGACATGGCCGCAGACACGTCTCTCCACTCAGCCACTCACTGGGGGCTTTGCTGGTGGAAAACACGCACGTTTTCACGGCTTTCTGCAAGGCATCTGGCGTCCCGTCACCGCCGACCCCAGACGGACATGTGATAATGTTCCCTTCATATGCAAAAAAGACTTTAAAAAGACTCTCAGCGCATTCTCACCATTCTCTCATTTTCATCCCACCTCATTTGCTGCCACAATAATGCATTAATTACACACTCAGATCACTTTTTTTTTCTGATGTAACGGGCTTCATCGTGCGATCAGCTCCACGCAATTGGTTTATAGGATTGCATCATCTGTCAACTGTTGTTAACGGTCACTCTCACGTGATGCGTGAGATTTGTATTCCTGAAAGCTCCGGGCTAAATAAAGCTTTTAGTGTAATCTGATGTGGCTTCAAAGCGTTTTCTAGACTCGCTGCCCCCCCATGACATGCTGACATCTTCATCTGTGTGTTAAAAGGTGAATTTAGACCAATTTACACCCCTGCTGTGCAGCTCGCTAACAGTGGTTGAGAGTAGTGGATTACTTTTTTTCAGGTACTGCTTTCAAGTATATTTGGGGTAATTCTTTGATCATTTCCACTTTGTGCTACTTTATGCTTATAAAATACTTAAACTTCTGTTTCACTATAAAGCTGTTCAGAATGAAATGTTCCATGTTGCATTTCTCTGACAGTGAGTTACTTTGTTTGTAGATTTCCATGGAAAAGTTCTGATCAGTTGATAAAATATGACCGATTATGAGTGACTTGACTGCTGATAAACCATATACTTAAGTACACCTTGGCAGCCTGTAATTACTTTACTTCGTACACTGTTGTTGTCAATCTGCACCGATGCATCATGTTTTATAAGGCTCATGTGACGTCAGTGTAGCGCAGTAAAAATATTTCACTTTGAAATGTAATGGAGTCAAAGTGTAAAGTCACGTGAAATAGAAGTCTTGAATAAAATGAATCAGTCTTCTAACTGTTGTTTTGGTCCAGGGGACTCAGAGGGGGGGCCATACGGTTAGGAAAACGCTGCGAAAGTGCCCTTCTGGATGTTCCTATGGTAGATGTAACATGATGAAAAGCCTTCTAGGGTGCCTTCCAGTGGACAGAATGTGTAGGGTCTGCTATCTGTGCAGAAAAAGGTGGTAAAATGCCCTGTAGGATGCTCCGGTGGACAAAACACAGTTACGTGCCTGACAACTTTTGCATGGCGGTGCCCTGCTGCATACAACAAGTGCCCTTTTCACTGTTTCGCCCCTGCCCCACAAACACCCTGAGTCCGTCAGTGTCCAGGGGCTTGCCTGCATAATGACCAGGCTACTTTTACTTAAAGTTGCTGTAAGTGGTATTTAATTTTTTCCCATAAATTTTTTAACATGTGTTAAATAGCTCTACACTCAGACAGGCGTCACTTATATCGAGTGTTTTGTCAGTAACATGGGTCCTCCGCTCTGCCATACACAGAAAAGCCTTGCTGCCACTCTTATCCAATCGGGAGAGAGGATTCCAGAAATTTACTGAAAGGGTTTACTGCACAACAGAGAGACTTTGAAACCCACATCACAAAAAACTGAACCAAAAACTGAACATTACGCTTGTGTTGTCGGGTGTTCGTATATGTTTTGAAACACCTGCCAGAACAGTTTCTTTATCTCTTTTAACCTATTTGGAGAACAGACTTTATCTTTATCACACAGTGTCAATTTTCCCTTTTACACTAGTTTCACGTAGCTTTAAATACATAAACATGATCTCATTCCACACTGTCTGACAGTACCAGCGATGTCCATTCTGTATCATTGTCCCAGTTCTTCGTTTGACCTCTATGCGGTTTACACTGAGCAAAATATGCTTTGTACTTTTTCATCAGATGGAAATACTTTGTGCGTCATTTTGGACACATTTCCCCCAAAATCTAGTCTGATGTGTGTGTAATCTGCACTGTCATTTAGAATAAAGTACAGGGAGTGTGAACAAAGTTTAGCCGCACAACATGAGTTTGCATAACTGACATACTGGTGTGACACGAGGATGAGGTTTTAAGATAGAGGCTGCCTTTATCCGTTCTATCAATAAAACATGTGCACATGTTCGACCCATGCAGTCTGTCCAACAGGATGTCCAAGTCTTTGTTTTCTCTCACTCTCACTGAACAGGAAGTTCTTTAATGCGTTTCAAAATGGCCCCATTCCCATCATGAAAACACAGTGGTGGAAAGCCATCAAATCCAGTACTGCACATCAGTTCCTCATTTAGGTTCTTTATCTCACTTAAATTGTGCATTGCACTTCAAACATATGTAAATATTGTACTTTTTACTCTACTACAATTATTTGACAGTGGCACTTCCTGACATTGTAGGTTCTAATTTTAAATTCAAAACGTTTTTTTTTCGTGTTTTTTGTTTGTTTGTGTAGATTTTAAGACATGTTACAGTTAAAAATGTTGAAATCTTGCTCACATTTGATATGTATGTGAACACAAGCGTGTAGCTTTCTTCATTAAATGGAACTTGCTCATGTGTCATCACATGACAACACAAAATGACTCTTCACACTTATGCTGCCTGCATGTCAATGCAACATATTCATCTCTGAATGTGGTATTTATAAAGCTATAACACATAGTGGCAGTGTGCACATATTTATATCTTTTAGAACAGTGTAAACATACTGCACTACAGTTAAAGGCCGCATTCCAAACATTCATTTGGCGTACAATGCTGTTAGTGCTCATTCAGTGTAACATTGAATTAATCATCGGATGCAGGACTTTTACCTGTAATGCAGCACACTTAACATGTATTTAATAGTTGTACTTATTCCACTGCAAACTTTTTTGGGAAAAACAAAGACGGTCAATGAAGTGTTAAAGTTTAAATGCTACAGCTACACACAGTCACGGCAGTCACATGCTTCCCGATGTTCATGTGGTACATTTGGCTCAGCGTGTCCTCAGTTGAACCGTACCCTGTGTCCTTGTGAGGGAATGTGGACTCCCGTGCCGCTGGGAGCTGTTCAAAATGTGGATTGGATGCTGCACGACAGGACATTTATTTTCATTTTCCCCAAACGTTCATCCTACTTTTTATAGACTTAACCTAAACCTTAACTCACAAACTCTTGAAAAAGTTTGTAAAAGGCTCCACTCTTGTGTAAGCCTGTCTGTCGGTAACATCTTATGATGTGGCTGGCTGACTGCTGAGGTAAAGCATGGAATCATTTATCTAATTAGCAGGTTGATGTAAAGACGCAGAGACATGAGGGATTACAACATGAAGAATTCTCTTAGAAGAGCCACATGTGGTAGCTTGACAGGTTGTGTGAGGGGTGTGAGGTTTTTTTTTGTGTGTGTGCTGTCAGATCAGAGAGGCTGAGCGGTCAAACAGACCAGAGTTATCTCAGGTCAGGGACAGACCTACTTTTTCAAAAACACATGTCCACAGCAGGATCCATCAGAGCAACAAGAAGGCGGCCACAAAACCATGAAGGCCGCGCATAACTGCTGTAGGGTTTGTGTTTGGGAGTGTGATGATAAGCGGGGTTTTCATCTCTTTCACATGTCACATGATGCAGATCAAACGGCGCTTGGCATTGAACATCCCAAGACTGGAATGTTTACCTTTGACAAGAGAACCGGGAAAAACAGTCTTGTTGTCTCAGGAGCTGCTCACAGCCACACACACACACACACACACACATACACACAAATACACCCTCTTACACTCCGTTTACGGCAATTTAAACCTTGCCCTTTGGAGAACGTCAAAAGGAGGGTATCTACGACAGACTAGCTCAGAAAAACACGGTTGTTTGAAATCACACCCACAGAAAGAATGCACACCTGCATGAGTACTACACAGACACCCAGAGGCTCTCCAAGGTTAATGTTTATGTACTGCTGTCACTCTGGAGAGGTTCAGCTAAGTCAGGTGTAATACTAGAGGGGCTGTTAAAGAACATGATTATGTAGCTTGTTTTACTACAGACGTATTTATTTTATTTTTATTTATCCAGTTTAAAGTTACAGGGACAATGCACATTAATAAACATTTCTGTAAATGTGCCAGTTTAGCCATTCTGGCTAATTTTCAACTGCAGTCCCTGGGCTGGGTTTGGGTATCGCTTTTTAATACAATCAAATTTAAGAGTTTATACATTGTAATTCAGGAGTTTGCAAAATTTTTAATGTCAAGTCCCCACGATAATGTTAGCTCATAGATGGCTTAGCTCACCTTTTGAAAGATGTATTTAAAAATCCATCGACAATACTACTGCAAATGTTGAAAACAAAACTGCATGCAGTGGTAAATACATACTTTATGTATGCTGCATTATATTTGTCAGTTTTACTTGGCTAGTTTTCTTTTTTGCAGCTGCAGACTGCTGGTGTGCTTGTCAGGTCTTTCCCTTTTCAAAAACTTGTCAGTTAGCGCTAGCTAGCAAGATGCACGTGCTAACTAGCTAAACATCACAAGTACAGCAGGTTTGTGGCAGGAACCAGGTCAACACTGACAGCTTAGACATTATGAATGACATATAATTGTTATGTTATTATTATAAATTATGTAATAAAATAATAATAATAATAATTATTATTATTATTATTATTACTAGTAGTAGTAGGATACATTTAACTTTTAAATGATTTTTCAAAGAACAAGTACCCCAAAACTGCACAATAGAGTTGATGTACTTAGTTACTTATTTACTTCTACCACTGCTAATAACCGCTGACATAACAAGTGTGTCCCCCGACAAATAGCCTTGGTTTTGTTTTATCAATTATTTATTAACATAACAATCCCATAAGACAGTTCATTCAGCTGCTGTTTTAGAGCTCTTTACTGAATCACATGATCTTTCACAGCAGATGGAGTTTATCCAGTTTGTCATTATATTTTATGTGCCCAAATTTTTATTTTCCTTAGCACTTTGGGAAACTTCTCTTTAATGTCAGTGCAGAGACTGAACTCACTCTTGACCATGTACAACAATGGACAAAACAATCCAGGGCACTGCTGCCGTGTTGTAATTTATTTAAAGAAAATCCCCCAACCCCCCACCCCCCGTCCCAACCACACACACACACACACACAGCAGTATGATAATGGGTGGAGTCAGACCTTTCTCCAGCACTTACATTAATGACTTGCTAATTATATTATAAATGGCCAATAATAAGCTACTTTTTAAAAATATAATGACTGAGTATAAAATAGGTTAAAAACAGATGGCTTAAAATGCAACACTTTTTCTAATTTTTTATTTTTATTTTTTTTAATCTGGGGGTCCCTGCTCTGTTTCTCTATGGATCAAGGGGTCCTTGGGCTGAAAAAGGCTGAAGACCCCTGATGTATATTAAACACTAAATATGATGTAATAGTATATGTTAAGATAAAAGTGAAGGCCCAAACAGTCTAACAAGTATACGTTTAGAAGTTGGCCAGTCCGCAGAGTGAATATTTTTACTGTTGATACTTAAAACATGTTTGATGCTAATATTATTATGCTTTAGCCTAAGAAAAATTTGAACGCAGAACTTGGACAATAGTATTTCTACACTGTTATACTGCTACTTTTACTTGAGGACAAGATTTGAGTGTTTATTTAAGCTAACCTGTAACAATTAGAGCTGAAGATCTGAGACTTGGACTTCTTTGAGACTTGTTACCCTCAAGACTTGTTGACCCAGATGCAAAACCTTTACAGTATTCAGTTTTGATGGAGTAAAATACCAGAAGAATAAACTTCAGACAGGCCATGCTTAGTCACATGCCTTGAATACGCTGTGTGGATATTTGAAAGTAAAAATGTCCAGATTTCCTGTCAAATTTAAAGGTAACCTGTCAAGTTTTTGATGACTAATAGCGACATGGATCAATGTTTTTCAAAACTGGACTCTAGCCTTGTTTGTATCATGTGCTCGCATGTGAAGGTACAGGCACAGTTCTCTGATTTCACCGATACACGGGTGGTTGCAGTTAATATAGAAATGCGGCAACAAAGGGACTGTAGTGAAGAGGATCTGTAACAAATAATAAACGTAAATAAATACACGTATGGGCATTGCAAAAGTTTTCCGAGCAAGGACATGCATTCAACATGTGGACTGAATCCATACATGTAATAAGTTTCATATGAGCTGACTTTCACATAAGAAGGAAGAGGATAATTGTTTGAGACCACCTGAAACCACCATTTCTTTCTCATGTCAAATGACAAAACTGATATTTTTAACATGGGCATTTTCCTGCTGTACTTGCTGCGACAAAAGCAAGTATTTTAAGCAAATTTTCTTTTTCCTTACTCATCGGTTTTCGTGCCTAAATCAAATCAGACATTTTTATTACAAGTATCATCACATTCAGTTATACCAAGTAGAATGTGGTGAAACGTGTTCTCTCCATTTAACTCATCACCTGGGACCAATACGAGATTTTAGGACAGTACAGTGTTGTGCCAATGGCAATGACATGAGACCTGTATACAAAAGTATTGGTGGGGGAAACCGGAACAAGCATGGGAGAACATGCAAAATTCCCACAGAAAGGCCCTGCACCAGTTGGGAATCAAATCCACTGAGACTCCGTGCTGGTTCAGCCATAACACTGTTGCAATTTACAATTAATTGCAAAGCTTCCCTGTAAATAAATTCAAAGAAAAATAAATTTCAACTTATCCATGGTTTAAAGAAACTTACAGTGACAACTTTTATTCTGAGTTGGTGATTAATGGTTCAATCAAGGGGTAAGAGTGATGACCTGAAGAACTATAAGACAGCACATTATGCTGGTGGAGGAGAAACTAAAACAATCCTGGCTTGTTATTAATCTAGGGAATCAATAAACAATTTATGAGGCATTACTAACTATTTCTTACTTTATCATATTGTCTAAGTTGTCAGACTATAGTACTGAGGTTGGCTTTAGAAGGTTTATTACTGAATGAAGCTTTTAATAGGATCAGTTTATTAATTAACAATGAAACAAGCACAAATGCACAATAGCTGCAACTAGCAGCTTAAAATCTGTTTAGAAGTTATGAACCTTTTTGTACAGGTCACTCCCACTGCCACGCCCCCTTTTTTGCCAGTTTGCCAGAACGGTTAATTAGCTGTCCTTTGGCTCATGACCAACCTTCCCACTAAATCTTGAGCAAGTCTGTCAATCAGTTTGGAAGTTACACACCTTTTTGCAATAGGCCGCTCCCATTGCTACGCCCCCTTTTTGCTAATTGGCATGAACACACACCTTCACATACACACACTTGACCTCCATTCCATATTTCAGCCTCCTAAGAAAACTGTAGCCACCAAAGAGTGGGGAATTTTTGCGGACCAGCGGACGGACCAACCAACCGGCCGACCGACAGAGCGACCGACCCATAGAGCTGCTGGTCGAAGGTAAGAACAAGAATTGGACTTATGGCGGAAAACTTTGCCCACATTGCATTGTGTTTGAAAATTTTAGGATTTAATTTACATGTGAGTGTGTACAGATCATGTAGATTGTAAGGTTAGATGAGTATTTAAAGTTGATTTACTGGTGCGGATGGGAGCTCTGGTCTCAGTGAGTGAACCAGTGTTGTCTCTGGTCTAAGTTCATGTCGATGGCGTGGTCTGGTTAACCAGTGTCCTCTCCCAGGGCTGAGAATCAGCAGCCAGGAATGTGATGTGAGTGGGCACAATGACGCTAATCCCCGGCAAAGTTGTTCTTTTTTCTTCTCCTCTCCTTCTCACAAGATTTCCTTAATCGGATAATCCATGTCTTATTAAACAGGCAACGCAAATCATAGATTGAGGTCTGGGAGAAAAACAGTGAAACAGAGCCGGGGTCATTCATGGCGGAGGAGTGTCAGGACACTCTCAATGAATTAATATTGTGAATGGGAAGAAAGTTTATTCATGAGACCCCCAGCATCTTGGCATGTTGTATGATGGTTTGTGTGTGTGTGTGTGACAGGGTGTTTTGGTGTGAATAAGTGTATATGTTTGCAAGCTTGTGATTGCACACTTGTGTGTGGGAAACCCAGGAAATCCAGGCTCCCATGCGCCAGAATCCATTGTGTTTAGTTTCCTCCTCTTTCTCTCTCTCTGAGTGTGTATGTGTGTGTGTGTTTAGTTGCAATGCTTCCCCCTCTCTCGTGGCACTAATGAGAAGTAAGAGGAAGTCCGAGCCAGAGGATTGCACTTGGCAAAGTTAACTGAAACAATCTCATGAATGGGTCAGTGGAGCTGTGTTTGTAGGATTTATCATTATTATCTCCCCATGCAAGGAAATTAAAATTCAATTCCAAATTCAGTGTTACTCTACCCACCCGTCTTCCCTCCTTCTCACGTCAAATCTGTGTCTGAATATCTTTTGATTACAAGACAACAGTCTGTCCAGAACATCCACATCAAAGAGGTCACTGCAGTAAATGAAGACCGAATGATCACTTCCAGTACGGAAGAGAAACAGTCTGATAAACACTGCTGGGTTGGCAGATCACCACTCTTTGTAATGTTGACTGTATCGACTCTCTATGACTCCACTTCAGTTTCAACTTCATTGTCCCCAGGAGAGGCAAATAACTGCACAGTGTGGAATTAAGGTTGAAAAAAAGTGTATTTTTGTAGTAAAAAGTACATTTTCCACAGATCATAACAAGCAGATAATGAGCTTCACATGAACAATCCGAACCACCGTAAAGGACATTATTTCCCTCACCTCTAATGATGTCTGGCTGTGTAGATAGTTTTGGTTTTATGTGCTAAAATTTGAGGCTCCTAATGCCTTCCTAATTATTTTTATATTTTTATTTATTTATTTATTTTTTATCTCAAATTATATTTGAAAATCTTTTGCAAGAGAGACCAACATCATAAAAAGTCACAGAAGAAAGAATTGAACAATTTCATCCCAAGATTTCCAACATCAAACTTTAAAAAAAGACAGAAAAAGATGTTGCGTGCTTTGACCTGTACACACCTGTGGTGGCTGCAACTCTAATCACTCTCTTTGTGTCAGTGTGTCACTGCACCCTGAAGAAGACGCAAGTCGATACGTGTTGGTGTGTTTTTAATGTTTGCAGCCCTCTTTTAGTTCTCTAGTTCCTCTTTTTTTTTTTTCCTTAGACAATTTGGACAAATATTAACTTATTTATAGATCAAAACAGTTATCTATTATCTGTTGTCTATATCTGAATATCAACAATGTGGCATTTAAGAGCAAACGTTTGAAGGCAGACTGGAATTTACAAGTTTTGGTTTGTACTTTTGAAAATGGCAGCGTGTCTTTTGAGAAACAACAAACAATGTTGTTTCTGTTAATCCATAGAGCTCCTAATTAACAGTTAGTTCAACACCGTTCAAAGGTCTGTGGATTATCCCCAGAATCCAAGACGATTTTTTTCTGTAAAATGTGTTGCTGTTTATGTTTATTTAAAAATAATAAAGAGTTAAATATCTTAAAACTGAGAAAAAAGACTTCATCACTTCAGTCACTTGGTGAGATGCCAGTAAAGCTACAATGAAAAATGTGTGCTTTGTATAATTTTGATGATGGGACATCCCTTGTCAGTCTGTAGGTCAAAGTATTGTTACCCAGGTCTGTTTTTCAATAGGTTTATCATTGGACCACAGGTCAGTGTGATCTGCTCTGTTTTGGAGGTTATTATGACATTTTCAGAGGGTTTTAAGGCGTTTCTCTCAGCTCGTCACATTCCATCTGCGTGGACATTCAGAAGAGACAAAACATGCAAGAGCGGCAGGAGGAGGTTAGTAAGGGTCATTGCTGTTCTTACACAACATGGAGTTCATTGACCCTGTGTGTATCTATGCCGATGTGCTTGCAGGGAAAACATAACGTACAAGTCAGAGAATAACATTCTCGCACTAGGGAAATCCTTGATGAGAAACAATCCTTCGGGAGGATGTTTTTTTTCCTACTAATCAGAAAAGAGAGTTTGTGTTTTTGGCTCCTGTTTGGGACATAGTATGTTAAATAGAGCACGAGGCCACCGTGATGTCGCCCTTTGATTTTGTAGAGGATTGTTTTGAAGCCTGTACTATGGCTGTCACCGTAGTACAGAAGTAATCATTCTTGGACAACAAAGATTTTTTTTCTCATCATTGTGCCTGGCAAATAACTAACAGCTGCTGTCACTCAAAACGACCATGCCCTTGAACATGCATAACTTTAAGCCTTAACATAATAAAATGAGTGAGATAAATACCTCCCTCCCTCCCCAACTTCGTACATTTGTATTCAATTCATGTATGGGGAAATTTGCCATAGAAACTAAAGCCATTTTTCTTCTGTAAACATGTTCATTTGTGCTGTAAAGTTGGACATTTTAATATGGGGCTCTATGGGAATTGACCTGCATTCTGATCCAGCCTTAAAAGGCCCTAAAGAAACGTTTGGCATTTCTCTGTTGACTTCATTTTTCAGCCCTGGTGATTGTCGTTTGGTTAAAGACCTTAAAGAAATGGTTTGTTTCACAATATTACAGAAGATCTGTTGTGACACAAAAATTCTTGGAAGAACATTTTCAGTTTAGTACACTGAAAGCATCTGAAGGCTTAATCCCTGCATATGGATTTAATCAAACGTAAGATGCAATCCTTCAGGATGAATTATGTGGTTTAAATCAAAACTATGCTCTTTGGCTGACAGTGGGATGTTCTCAGGAGACCAGAAGTGGAGTAAATAGCGTCTACTGTGAGCTTGCTCCAGTTCTAAAACACAGATGTAGAACAGCCCCAACATTACACAAAAAGCAATTTTTTGAAAAACACGTGTTTATAGAGTATTTTTCTAGTCTAACTGTGCCATCCTGCATATCAGGAACTCAATGGAACAGCAACTGGGAGCAAATTGGGGCTCCGTATCTTGCCCAAGGACGTTTGATACGGAGACCAGAGTTGAGGATTGATCCACTGACCCTCTGATAAGTAAAAGAGCCCCAGCCACCAGTCAGGGTATCTCAGAGACAAGTCTCAGAGATAGCAATTTTTGCAATGACAACCATTTTAAAGAAATTAACCACTTATAAAGCCATAATTATTGCTTTATAAGTGGTTAATTTCTAGTGCTTTATAGCAAGAGGACTTCAGTGACTGAAAAGAGGTGATTAAAAACAGAATAGTTTTAGAACAGAATTGTTGAGATTATTGAGATAATCACTAATGTAAAACAGGTTACACCCAATAAATTCACTCTTTTGTAGAGTTCCAGAGAAGTGTTATTGTCAAAGCTGAAGTTAGCTTGTTGCTATACCATCTGTTCAGACTGACAGAAGTGCAGAGGTAATACGGTCGACATGTATGACCTTACACGTGACCAAAATGCTGTTTACAACAATGTAAACTATGAAGATTTTAAATTACATTGAAGAAAAACTAAAACCATACTTACCTTACCATAAA
>JAQFJA010000021.1:2963442-2973935 GCA_029874485.1 Naso brachycentron
AGTCTCACCTATTTTTACAAAGGATAGCCAGCTCAGTACCCTGTAACATTGACTGATTCATTTTTTAAGTTGATCATTTAAGCAGATATGTTTGTTACTGGGCAGGATACTATGTTTATTTCCTGTTGGCATTTTTGGTAGGATACGGTTACAGAGTTTTTAGCAAGCCAATTTTAGATTGCTATCTTATTTTGGTAACATATTTGTGGGATAAAGCATTTTTTTTGTTTGCTGCAGAAGCCTCGACTCATTGTTGAAAGGCAGAGGCATTTCACACATTACATGAAGCATATTACCCACTTATTGTGCACTTTCTTTTGAACATTTGAATGGAAGTTTGACTTTTGAAGAAAAGAAAAACAAAAAAACATTTGGATGGCCTCCACATGTAGCAAGAGCAACCAGCTCAAGCTTATTGACAAGCCTTTGTATCACAGAAGTTACTTGTACGCAAAGCGTTAGTGATTTATTAACCATTAATAAAACCATTAATAACTTATTACATCTTTAAAAAGGTTGTCACTTTTGAAGATGGTACATTGAGGGGGCGTGACCCCCAGTTTGAGAACTACTGATCCAAGAGACCATGGCAAGAAAGTCCTCAGTTTGTTCTCAGTTACACGCAGACATACATCTTCACCGCTTGTTGACCTCACTCATACACAACTCACTTAAACGTGCATATGAACAGGTAAACAGCATGCCTGCAAATAAATATAAAACTGAACACACATCCACAAAGTTATATTCATGCACACACTCTTTAGCAGTGGGGGTATGTTTTCCCTCCCACGCTCCAGTGTCCAAATTTCAGTAGGGTTTACAGTAAGGGATGTTATGACACACAGGGTCATTGGGTAAGCAGAGTGAGAGAGGGAAGGGAGCACTAAAACTATCGTTTACCCTGCAGAGTATCCCGCTTCGCTGCGCCAAAGTCCCCTCAGCAGTGTCTGACTCAGGCTGCTGATAGACAATTGTTCCACAGCACACCGCAGCTGTAAATGAGGCCTGAGAAGGCCCATTTCCGCCAGCTTATCTCAGAGTGTGTGAGTGTTTGCGTTGGCACTCCTGAGACGGGTGCGTTTGATCATACCAGAGGGTCCAGCAGGTGGTAAACACACACACACACACAAACGCACACATTTGCTTCGGTAAACTTCTTGGCTATCAACAGAAAAAGGAGCATTGACATCCTCTGCTGTGATTGCACACAATCAGCGTGAATCACAGAGCTCATAGAAGAAGCCAGTTGACTGGTTAATCATTTGCTCGTTGAAAAACACAACCGTGATGGCTTCATGTCAGGGCTTGATCTCGTTGTGTTGCCATGACAACCTGTCACTCAGGATGCTCTGCATGCCACAGCACTTCCAGGTGCTTTACTTTACACACACCAGCAACAAACACACACACACACACACGTACACATGTTCACATCACTGATGAATGTTTGGAAGTCAGCTTTTCCTGTGGCAGCACTTGAAACATCCCTTCACATTCAGCTTGACATACAGACACAATGTTAAGTCCTCATGTTTGTTTTGTTTTGTTTTTCCTTTCTAAACCCCCTGCTTGTTTGTTAGATTCCTCTGAGGAAGATGGTGGGTGAGGAAAGAGACAGACATGTATAACCCCAGAAGGTCATGGCACCATTTTCACACTAACACTGTGCTGGGGAGCAGTGAACTACATGTAATTAAAGTATCAGTATGACTACATTTTGCAGTAGCTTGCTGGTAGTTCAGCTACATTCATGTTTGCATGGTGATTCAAGTAGTTAAATTACTTTTTTGCTGTTTTTTGTGTGTAGTTAATGACTGAAACTACAAACTACAAACATTTTGGGCCATAAAAGGAAAGGAATTAATTTTATTTTAAAATTTATTTTCATTTTTTGGAAAGATTTTGTACAGTAGTCAATGGATGGAAACAAATTTTTTTTTGATCCCGTTTAAGTTGTGCCCTCAGTCTCAAATACGACGTTTGTCATTTTAAAAGATAGTTTCACAAATCAATAAAGTCACAGTTTTGTCGTGAAGATGGGAAAGTACCACTTAGTTTTCATGAAAACGCTCAGTGGACTATGTCTTTCGTCTCGCACAATGGATGTCACCAACAATAACATGGCTGTAACTTTAGCACAGTTTCTCTCATTCCTGAAGAACGAGGGAAAATGTATTAAAAGAGGTAAAAACCATTACTAGCACGGGCATGTTAAGATCTGCAGCTAAGCAAACAAAGAGTTAGTCGCTTCTGTAAGAGATCGTTAAGATGTTAATTTCACAACTATCGAGTGTGTTTCTAAATGCATCTTTTCAAAGTCTTGTTCTACAGCAGTTGTGTGATATACTGCGACTTCCTTGACCTGCAAAATTATCATTTAAATTGCTAAACATCTTATTTGAGATTGGATGTACAATTTAAACTGGATTAGAAAATAAGTTGTCTATTTCCTTTGACTAATGTTCATATTTTTTCCGAAATAAGGTCCCCTGGAGCGGGAGTAGAGGGGCAGGACTTAGGCACTCTCTTGATGAGCTATGTCCCTTTTTTCTTTCATCCTGACCGCTGTGAACACATGTACAGGCATGCAGTTGGCCATGTTTAGGCCAAAAAAAAAGGCAAAAAAAAAAAATTGCTTTATACAACAGATTTCTGTTAGTGCTGAATACATCACCAACAGTTATTGTCAGTAGTTTAAGTTGTCTGAGTGTCGCCAGACCTCGTGTACAGAGGTGGCACATCAGAAGTGAGGGGTTGATTCTAATTTCAGTATATGGTAATTTGCGTTTTGTACTGTCATGTTTGTTTGTTTATTTGTTTGTTTGTTTTTATTGTTTTGTTTATGAAAATCCCATCTTGGGCATTGTAAAATCGTTTATGCATTAATGCTGCAGTATGTTCCATTATTGCATGCTATGTATTGCACTTGTTTATTGTTTCAGGGTTGTGTAGCTTTGCTTCAGAACATAAACATGGTCTGGTTAAACTGTCTAAGGCTACTGGGGCTTTATCTGAATCAGCACTGATTTGCCACTTTGAACCAATGTTTTGAATGTTTATTTTGAACACTTTTTCTATTAACTCTCTCCTAATTTTTATTACGGTTAGATATACGATCAGGTAATTCTGGTAACTGTTACAAGGCTAGTTTTGTAGCTCGTCAAGATGGTCCCCTCTGCATATAAAGATGCAAGGAACAAACATTTTGATGCTACGACTGACAATAATAGATTCAGATCATTGATGTTTAAGGTAAAACCTTAGAACACCCACCCATTTTTTGGAATTCATGAAGTTTATTCCTAGAAAATGATCAAAAGGAAAATAAGTCAGTCATACATACATATGGTTGTAATATAGCTTCCAGCCAACAATAGGAGGACTGCGTGAGACGATGTTGGGCAGTAACCCAGTCAGCGAGAATGCAAGAAATAAGGTGCCATTTTGCATACAGTATGGGCAGAATAAGCCTATGTCAGGGCAGATACCAGCCTGTCAGCCATTGTGCCTTTGACATGTTCATGTGGTTTAGGGGCTGCAAGTGTTTATGGGTTCAATATTTGCATTTTTTGGCAGCTCTGCAACTTTGTATAAGAGGAGAAAAACCCACAATGCATGGTGACATTTCAACAGCATTGACAGTGAAACTCACCAGACTAAAACTAAGAGAAGCACACAAAAATGCCTCAAAGATGTTTGCAAAGAAAAAAATGTTTTTATTTCTGTTTTAACATCACCGTGTGCACTTATCCAATGGAATAATGTCAATGTTCAAATGTACTGGTTTTGTATAAACATGTCAACAGAATGACTTTGCACAGTTAAAATGACTTCACAAAATGCGGTCGCACTCCTGCACTCTGACACTTAGAGTGATGTGACAGGTGCCGTCTGTTAAATGGGTTTTAGGGGTTACAGTAGGATCACTAGTGACTCTATCATGTCCCAATAAACCACAGAGCCAACATGCACAATATCAGGACTATAGAATTAATAAACCAGCATGGAACGCAGCTATGATTAACGTTATTGATTTGACCTGTGCCTACTGAAAAGAAATCCTCCTCAGTGCTGAAACAATGACTCTTAACCCTCTCCAGACTGTCTGTTGTTCTTCACAGACGTGTATTGTTTGGTGAAGCTTTTTTTAAGCTTTCAAATCTTTGTCTGGCAGAGACCAAAAAACATTCTGTATAGAAAGAATATTTGAGAAATGTGTGTAATATGTCTTTTATTATGACATAAAAGACATATTACAAATAATATATACAAATACAAAACAGATGTTCAACTCAGCCTCTCAAATGTGAACGGAAATGGCAAGTTTTTGTTGTTGTTGTTTGTTTTTCATAGGCAGTAATTTCCACTAAATATTTAAATTAAAGGTCAATTAAAAGAAAAACAACAAACAACTTGCACTTCTGCACTGACTCATCTTTAAGGGCCATGTCACACTGAACGTCACAAGCATTGATTTTATGCTTTTCACTTGTAACCTGGTTTACAAAAAATATACTATAAATGTCTATATTATAATTACTGACACTGAATGCTGAAGTACTTTGTGTTTTTGTAACCTAAGACCTGCCTGACATCACTGATACGCACAACAAGTGTGTCATCTCAACATTCTTGACAAATATTTTGAGAGCTAAAGACAAGAAATGGGTGGTTGTTCCAAGCTTTTTTTGTGTGTTGTTATCTTCTTTCATTGTACAGTATCTGCTCTCCTCACTTACACAATCTCTGGCGTCATGTTTGTCCAGTAGCAGAAGTGTTCATAACATCAGCATGAGGCTCCTTCTAAACAGCATTGCTGGAATCAGGCTGACATTGACCCCGATGTTGCTTCTTACATCAGCTACTCTGTTTTTCTACCGTTATGTAACTTTTTAACTGAGTTTGATGACCTGTCCGTGTGTGTGTGTGTGTGTGTGTGTGTGTGTGTGTGTGTGTGAGAGAGAGAGAAAGATGAGCACTGGAACAGTTCTTTTACTCCAGGAGACATGTCCCCACTGGCTTTATTTTTATAATCATTGTACGTCAATATCATTGCAGTGCAAACACTTAGTATAAAATATCATCTTTAACAAAATTTACATTCACATAAAACATCTCCATAAATACATCTTCAACAAAAGAACTTGACAAATATCAGATCATTCATAATATATCTCTGAAAAAGACTCTACAATATACAGTAATAGCTATTAATACCTACATATAACAATTGAAACCCGTATCATACAGTATGAAAATATCCAATTTACAGAAAAAATATTGTACATAACTCCTTTCCTTCAACTTTCCATCAATTGTTTAAAGCAAATGTATAAAAATCCTCATTTTTAATCTCTTAGAAACTCAAAGTAAGCACTTGAGCTACTATATAGACTTTAAATCTATTTTAAATATGATAAGAAGTACAACAGCATAATTTCAGTCAGGTTATGGTGTCCCAATAAATCTCTCCAAAGTCAACACTTCACCGTCATCATTTTGAGTTACAAAACTGTTAAAGAAACAACTCAAACTGTAAAAATACAGGCATTCGACAAAAGGAAATCCACAATAACCGTAGCCACACATTCAGTTGTGCTACAGCTCAACGAGAAAAGTCTGATATGTTTATGAAAATAGGTTGGCACATTAGAAAACCAGCTACCTGTTGACTACAGCAGGAGCGGGGAGGAGGAGGAACCCCTGGCCTGATGTCAAACAATCCTGAAAGTGTCCTCAAAAAGGTTCGCGCACCAAACTCATGAAGAAGACAAAAGCACCTTACATTCAAGAGGACCGCTACCTTTAGCGCATGCATGAGGACTACATTAGAACAGAGTGTATGTCCGCTGCTCCGCCTGTATTAATGTTTGATCAAAGCATGCATGTAAGAGCCACAGGCTTGCAGGCAGTGCATGCTAGGACAGATTAGAGGAGAGTTAATGGCTGCGGTAAGCCGTACTGTGAGTAGCATGCTGTACCATAAAATAAATCATCTGGATATGTATGAGGAAGCCAGACACGGAGGTTTGGGTGACTCCTCATAAACAGCAGTTTTCTTCTCCCTACCAAAGCAGCTTTTAGTTCATAAAAATATTAAAACAGATATTT
The DNA here is from genome assembly GCA_029874485.1 of Naso brachycentron. Taxonomy (NCBI): domain Eukaryota; kingdom Metazoa; phylum Chordata; class Actinopteri; order Acanthuriformes; family Acanthuridae; genus Naso; species Naso brachycentron. The sequence continues at coordinate 2,969,557 of JAQFJA010000021.1, forward strand.
TACCGATAGAAAATATTTCTTAATAATCAAGCACGCAGAAAAAGGTATTCTTTTTTCGACTTAATCCCATGAGGAAGGAATCACACTCACACAATACAGAAAATAAGTTTTCTAAGTCATGCTTCAACTCCACAGAGATACAGACTAGTGTGGCTAGCTATGCACACTCTATTGGCTACATACACTATTAGTTAAAAATAGAATCCAGCTGGCTACAGCATGCAAGGGTGAATAGGCTGAGATAGGACACAAACCGCTTTATTGCTACACTTTGACGAGGAAGAATCTGGAAGTCAAGCATCACAGGGAAACAGACAGCAAACATGACTGGAATGCAGCAGTGGCATCATGCACTTAAAGACACTGAGCGGCTCGGCTCAGGGAATCAAGAATTTAGCTCATGTGCCGTTAGAAGGTTAAAGTGAAGGGGCATAAACGTACAATATCACGACCTGGAAATGATTAAAGGCAATGCCCTGTCGCATTTTGGCAAGTTTGTATCGCTGACTGCCTTTTACAATTATACATTTGGCTTCATCCCCTTTAAAAACAGGTATCTCTTGGACAATAATGCCTCTGTAATTAAGTCATCTGAATTGCAGTCCAATAAATCAATAAAGGATTTAATAAAAGGCAACAAAAAATGGCAAGAAATTAATTGTGAGGAGTGGTCGCTAAGGCAACAGCACTGATTTGGTTTTATACTGAGAGACAAGGGTTGGCTAAAGTCGTTAAAGAAATTTCCGGATGTTGTTGTTGAGAGTTTGTGTGCTAAACTATCAGTTGTGCATTGCAATTTGTTTTCATTTTGATTTAGTTTATTGAAGTGGATACAGTTTTTGGGAGCTGACTCTGGAATCATGGAGACACCCGTGGCCTTTGATTGATTACAGAGCAATGTGGCTGAAGCATCCTGTATCCTGTTTGTGACGCCCCGCGGTGTGAAGCAACAAACGGGGCCCGAGTGTAGAGGGAGAGTCTGAAGGTCTGCGGCCGCCTCAGAATCAGTCCTAAACCCAGTCCGGGCCCGAATCCAGGCCTTCCGTTGGACGATCAGTGTGTCAGCCTCTGTGCATCCCACGGACAGTAGAAGAGTGGAGAACAGCTCAACTTTTTCCTCTATTAACAAACTCTGCTACTGCCATCTTGTTGCCATCAACGCTATTCCTCCACATCCACTCTCATCTTCTTGTTTTCCACAGTCTCCATGGAGACAGCATTCGTTAGACCATTGCAGTGGGGACAGAGGGCAGGTACCTGGTGGTGCTGGTGGAGGTGGTTGGTTTGGCCATGCTCGGGCTCGGGGTCCTGATGGTAGCATAGGTGGTCACCGTGGGGGCGGGGCTAAGCCTGGTGCATACACTGCTGTGAGTAAACGCGCTCGACCGCCGCTCAGTGTTGCTGGGCTGCTGCTGGGTTTGAGACGGCCTGTTGCCCTGCCTGCGCCCCTCCAGGAAGTATGTAAGCATCTGACCTTTGCCCTTCACGCTGACCTGGCCTCTGCAAACAAAGTTATAGTAGTCTGTGATGAGCCGATGAACATCCTCAGTCACCTGGGGAAGGAAACAGAAGGATGTCAGTTCTCCATGTTTTCAAAGATGCTGCCTCTTCTGCCTAAAAGTCCGGTGTGCAGGATTAAATAGCAGCTGGCAGTGAAGTTGCAGACGGCAACCGCCTGCATATGCTTGTGCTCAAACTACCTCTCAAAGCGTGTAGGAGAACCTATAGTGCCAATCAAACTGACAACAAAACAAAAACATTAAAGGCTCTCTCTAAAGCCAGTGCCTGGTTTGTCTGTTCTGGGCTTCTGTAGAAATGTGGCAGTGACATATGGCAGTGCAACATGGCTGACTCCGTGGAAGAAGCTCTATTTCTAAATATAAAATGGTCAGTCTAGGTGATGAAGACACCCAAATTCTTATTTGATTTCATTTTTCCAAAAGATCCTCCTGAATTCTACATGCTTGACATTCAAAATAATGTACCAAAGAATTTGAAATTGAGGTCATTCTTGCTGATCCAAAGTCAGTTTTAACAAAATAGTTTACAATTTTGAGTAAAACATGTGTCTGAGATTAAAAGGTAAATACCAGTGTTGTGTTTGTGAAGCTACAGCCATGAGATGTTGGTTTGTCTCAGCAACAGGGACAATCAGCTAGCTGGGCTCTCAAAAGTCACTCATTAACACAATAAATTCAGTGTTGGGACTAATTTTTGACAAATAACAGTTTGTCCATTCACACAGCTCTTCTGCACAGTGTCTCAGACTATAGCGTGGGTTGCCTGATATGGTGTGAGACAGGTTTAAGATCTCTGTGCAAAACTTCAGATGTTCAGTGTACACGGCTTCTGTTTGCAAGAAATGGTTCCAGCTAAAATGAAAACTGAAACAAACTTAAGTTAAAATCACAAATAGTTTTGCATTTCTGTTTGAATATTTGGGGTTTTTTAAGTGAAATACTGGCATGCCATGTGTACTTTTGAGCTTTTAATGTCTTGTTTCTGTACTTGGCTCGTTTATTTTTTCTGTATTTCATGTATTGACATAATAGTGTGTTTATTTTAAACCAGTTCTGTCTTTAGACATATTCTAATCTCATTTTGACTGTATTAATTTAAAAAAAAATCGAAAGAAAGTGGAGCGCAGTGTTGCACCTGTATCTTGCCCTGTACTCCAGTGCTGTCCATCCTGCTGGCGACGTTCACTGTGTTTCCCCAGATGTCATACTGAGGTCGTCTGGCTCCAATCACTCCTGCCACCACTGGTCCCACATTGATACCTGTACAAACACAACCTGCAGTCATATGCTGACATCTGTGTACTGAGATCAAATGCATCATGTATAAGCTACCCTTCATTACTAGAGAGTAATTAGTTCATTAATTTCTCGTTGCTGTTCCTTGTTTCATGTTAAATCACATGCAAGTCAGAGGAAAGGACTTCTTAAAATTGTAACTTTCATTTATGTGTGTCGTGTAAAATCTCTGATATGAAAACAAGTCTACTCATTGCACCACTGTCATGATACATCTCTGCTTCATCTTCACAACCTTTAATCTGGAGGTGCTACATGTATCACAGTAATATATGTGGAGACCAAGTGGCACTGAACCAAATTCTGTTTTTCTAAACTTTTTGGAAAAACCAGCAGATTACCAAAAACTGCATTTCAGAAAGAAGGGTTCAACCAAACGCACAAACATATGGAGCCCCACAGTGTGCAGACAGGATGGCACTGTATACACCAGGCTACACGAGGATTAAACAAGGGCTCCTGTTGCAGGCTCCCCACAGGATACCAAACACAATGGAACCCAGAGCTCAGGTCTCGCTGTGACGAGCTTCCTGGAGGCAACGCTCTTTCAGTGATGCATTTCCTTCCAAACTTACTGGCACTCAGTGTAGATGGTGTCTAGTGCAATAGGTCAGGTGCTCTGACTGGCACCAAATGTTTGCATAGAGCTGTGTATGTACATGTGTGTATCTTCCACTCACCTACTCTTAGGACAAAGTCATTGTAAGACTGGTAGTTGATGGCATCCAGGACGTCAAACATCTCGATGGCAAAATCTGACACTGTGCATAAATGTGAGGTGATGGATTTCTTCGCCTATGAACCAGACAAAGCCACAAATATCAAGAAAGCACATATTTATGCACAAACAAACATGATTAGTTAGAAAGTGTTAATACCTTCCAGTTCTTTTTCCCTGACGTGGTTATACACACTGTGATCTACAACTGCCACAAAAGCACGCACCGGGGTTTTTCCTACAGTCAAACCACCTCTGACGGTTAAGTTTGCGTAAAGTTTTGCAGAAAGTGCAGAAAGAGCTCTTTTGTTCGTCAGCTTTGCAGGATTTAAAGAAACTTTATGAATGCTGAATATGCTGACGCCACAGAGGCCAATAATCCCTCACGGCGGATTTGTGGATTGAAACGTGACAGTGTTCTACATATCAACACCCAGAAAATAACTACCTCAAAATACTAGGCCTCTCAAAAAAGCAGTGTGCATTCTGAATGGTTTTGAAACATGCCAATACTCTGTAAACACGCACAAAAACTCACGCGGGCGCTAAATATAGCTACTGCATGTGTACCTTGGAGGTAGTTGTAGGAACCAGCCCTACTGCAGCCATGTATGTGCTGCCAATGGTCTTGATTTTCTCAATATCCCTGTAGCACTCTTTGTCCATCAGCTGGAGAGAGAAAAAAGAGGAAAAAATGGATAAAAACAACTGGAAAGCATTACTACTATTACAAATCCAAATTTAATTTAAAATGGACTATATTGCGTGTTTGAGTAAATTAATACTTTATGACGCTGATTCAAGCAGGCCAAATGTCATCTGTAAGTAATTCCTTATTTTGAAGA
>JAQFJA010000021.1:2994574-3004959 GCA_029874485.1 Naso brachycentron
CAACAAACAGTTAGTAAACCAACTAATACGTGGCTGACATGTAAAAAATACTCTTTAAACTATCTGTAGGTGGACTACCCAAATAAAGTTTAACCAAAGACATATTTTCCACGATTGATCAACTACTTGACTACTTTTTTGGACTACCGAAACGCGGCAGTAAATAATGCCCTCTATTAGTAATAAGTTACAGGTAATACTCTAAGGGAATAAGTGATTTTACAGCTATCTTGTCACTAAATTCTGACCTGTTGGTGGTAAAGTGAACTGATGTCTCAGAATATTTTTCTGATGTTATAAAGTTTTGTTAAAACAATTTGCTAACTGCTAGTTAATTTAACATTGATGCCATAACACACTTGTGCAGTCAATCAGAAAATAAGATGTAGGCAGATTCCATTGTAGTGAGAATGCTTCTGTGTGTTTTACAGTAATTGGTATTTGGATTTGATGGAGTTTGCATAGGTCCTGTGGGTGCATCCCGGGGAGAAGCTTTTCATGAAGCTCAGTTGTCACGATGCAACACAGTAGTAAAGGAAGGCTCAAGTTGAAAATAACCGGAATTATCCTTGCAAGATACTGCAGGCCAGAACTAGATTTCATCCAACTACTTCATTACTTATTCTCTCCCAAATAAATATGACATCAAGAGGGACATAGAATAAGCCATTTTTTAACATGCATCATGTTATTACATTTGCTACATCTGTCAAGCACGTTCACATTCTGCTGATTTATAAAGTTTTAACTGTAGGTATAATTAGAAGGGTTGTCAGTTTGTCATGTCACTAATTGGTATTTGAGAGCTTATGTACAGTGTTGCACATAACCCGGCCTACGTTCCTCAAATTTACAATTTCTTTGACAAAGGAAAATTAAAATGTCACCCACTCATTAAGTCATTCTCACTGAAAGTGACACAAAGATCGTAAAATAGTTCTGCTACATCCATCATAATAAGTGATTTCGTCTTTCAAGTTTTAAGGTTTCTCACAAAAATTCAAAAGGATGAGACTCTTCCACTCTTTCCGGGTGCAGTTTGCCTTGTTTAAGACATTTTTTTAGACTATGGAGTCATAATATCTTAAAGTAAGACATATTAAAGTAGAATGCTGCACTAGTGTGAAGAAAACATTATTCTTGGCGTTTCCTGAAACAATGGACACATGAAAACACACTGAAGACACAATAAAAAATTAGACACAACCTAAGTAACTAAGTTGCTTATTACTGATTACTCAATATAAATCAGTAACTCACTTATAAAATTTATTACGTTACTCGTTAAATTACTTTATTACTTTCATAATCCAACCAACCTCCTGAAAAAGTGCCGCACAGCCTGTTTAGTTCCTAAAACCTTATCAATTTTATTGGAACAACAACCTCATATTTTAGGCTGCAGACTTAAAGAACAGGCAGAACAACTCTATCAGCAGCCTATTAGAACTTCAACATCGGTGACCATTCAAATCAGATAACCCTCTTGCAGAAAATTATATATTGGTACATGTTCGTACACGTCATCATTATGAGATATCTGAACTAGGACAAAAAAACATATCACTTTCTAGTTTCCCAGTAACGCAGCATTACGTGGATCAGTAACTGTAATATAATTTCCATTTTGGCAATTGTAATCCCTTACTTTACTAGTTACTGGGAAAAGTAATAAATTACAGTAACACATTACTAAGTAATTTGTTAGTTACTAAGTAATGTGTTACTGCCCAACCCTGGATATAACACAAACAAAAAAAGCTATGCAACAAGTGCAAATGCCTTGTAAGATATAAAATTTAATTTCAGAAAAATATAAAGTTTAGCTCACTTTAGGGCTTGATAATGGACATTTGTTGCAGTGTAAAAGGTGCCAGTACTCTAATTTTGTAATATCATATTAAAAATCAATCCATAACCGCTGCCTGGATTTGTAAAGAAATCTGGCAGGGGAAGTTCCTGCAGAAGTTCAAGATCTTATCCAGCAGGTTTGTGATTGAATTTTCCCCCATATTGTGCCTCACACAGTCACTCAGTTTTGCCTCCCATGGTTTATTTTCACCAACATACCAACACCATGAGTACCTAAATCCACTTGAGAATGGCCTTACTGACCATTTTAATATGCAGTGTCATAATTCCACTATAAAATTCCACTGTGTCACAATGCTAGGATTTTAGCTACTTGGATAATCACGTAACAATGTGGCTAATGCTATTAGAGGAGATGATACCAGGCTGTGGGTGATTACCAGCAATCATAATGCAACCTCATCAGAATCATGAAGTACTAAAGCCAGGCCGAGCTCACACAGTCGGGCGGATTACAGCTAGCAGGCTATTTCTGACAGCCAGACCCTGTGATGCCATGACGCCAGTCCTCAACCACCAAACACCAGACGGGCCGACCTCGGAACGAACCGGCAGCATTGTGACTAAGTGACTGCTATGTCATAGTGGTATAAAAGCTCATAACTGTAACAAGAAACGTAAACCAGCTCAAATTAATGCTACACACACAACCACACATTCAGCTGCTGCACATGTGCACACACACTCAGCGAACTCATGAGCAGTGAGTTTATGCAAAAAGTTGCTCATAATATCTATTCCACTGGCTTACTTTCCAACAAGTAGTGGTAATGCAGTATACTGTGGTACTTATGATGCTGTGAAATCTAGAAATCCAGATTACAGTGTTACAGTGTATGTGTGTGTGTAGCAGATTAGGAATCCAAGCAGGATTTCACTCCATCACGTTGGACATACAAACCCATTAAAAGGATTTTTCTTACTACGCAACCCAGAAAAAAATGTCCTACCTCCTCTGCACAGCAGTGGTACACGTGCATGCAAACATAAAAATAAACTGACCTGTTTCACACAGGTTTAATTACCTTGTCGTCATCCTCGCAAGTCATGACGTTAGAGAAGGGGATCTCGGCCTTGAACATCTTCCTACAGTGCATCAGCTGCACCAGCAGGTAGCACACTGTCTTAAACTTCATCCTCTTGGCTGGTTTGATGTCTGACAGAATAAGCCCCGGAAAGATCTGGAAATGAGGACAAAGGTAATGAGATACCCAGGAAAGACAGAACTAAAGGGTGCTGGGAGAGACAAAAAAACAGTCCAAGGAAACTGTAAAACTGAAGCCTGTCAGGTTTTTCCACTTAAGGACATTCATCAATCATCGTTCAGTTTTTTTTCATAATGACACCAGCAACAGCATAACCATTTGTGTGCCTGACTGCCTATATAATTTGGGCTCCTAATAGCTAAAAAGAAATATGGTATATTTACTTTATGCTACTTTGAATTGACAAATACCTATAATTTGTATTTCCTACCTTTCACATTAAAAACCACTTTCAACCAGAACAATACCGAGGTGTGACACAAGGGCAACGTACTCAAAAGAGCTGTTTGCATCTATTAGCTTTAAACTACAGCTGAAGCTAACAGAATTTTTATTTCACTTTCTTTATATTATCAAATGAGATGATTTTCCACTCCCTGAACCCTTCAGAAAATCAAAAATATATGCTGATCTATTCTAAAAAATTTCACAGCTTCTAATTTCAAACTTTTCTAAAACATTTCTCATGAGTTTTTCACCTGCAATCTCATTATTCTTTATTATTTTGGACATCAAAAATCCAGTTTCTTTATTAAAAGACTTGACAAAAATTTGGATAATCCAGTTAAGGATGAGGGGAAGAGGACGACATGACATCCCTAAAAAGATTTTGGAGAATTGTCCCATTCGTCGAAATAAAGTAGGCTTGAGTGGGATTTTGACAGTAAACTGTGAGTGTGCAGCGTTAGAAAACAGATATGTCAAGTATTTGTGTGTGTGTGTGTGTGTGTGTGTGCGTGCATACACAAATACTGCGTGCAACCTTTTAGCTACGGATTTAAAATGCTGTGAGTAGACACACACACTCAGGCTCGGTTCACATGTACAGTTGGCGTGAGATAGTGATACTAGCCATGTGTATGCCAGCATAACACATGGCCTGCCTGCCTCTCTGCATCAGAGGATTAACTATTGTAGCGCTGCTGCTGATAGATGTGTCACATCTCGAGTTGCACGCTGCACCAGAGAGAGAGAGAGAGAGCCAAAATGCAGAAAAGAGACAATCCAGGCTTACTTTACGTCTGTGTGATGGCACGATGAAATAAGTCTCGATGTGGTGTTTCTGAAGGAAGGCATGTCTCTCGTGGCCGAAGCCCGGCTCCACCTCGTAGTCTCCATTCAAACACTCCAGGGTGGTCCTTGTGATGTGCACCTTGCTGCGAGCAAAAGCATGGCAGAGGACGCAAGGCAGTTAGTGATAAAAGTCTGCAGCTAAAGTCTCAAATCATTATCCCCCTCATTATTTTTATCGGCCTAAGAGCCCATTTGCTTGCTCAAAATTCTTCACAGCAAAGAAATTTTCATCCTAATGACTCATTTAATCTGGTAACGAGTTCTAAAATCGTATTACTTCACTTGAAACAAGACCAAATTGAGCCAAGGAGCTGACCTCATTTCACTGCGTTTTAAATGTAAATCAGCTTGTTACTGTATATGAGTTTTCTTGTATGAAGTGACATTAATTTAACACTAGTGTTCTGACTTATTTTAAGCTGCTCTTACTGTATCAAAAAAATCCATGAAACCGCATTAAAGTGAAATAGTTTAATCCCAATAAGTTTTTGAGAGTCAGTGTGAGATAAGATGACCTCTTTAAAGATAATTTTATATTTTATATGTGTCAAATTAGAGGAAAATATCAAAAACCAACATTGGCTTGATCCTATATATCTGTGCCATTAACCCCCAGTGTTGTACTATTGAAGAGCAGATAAAACTGTTCACAATGCATTTGGATAAAATATTTCTTGCTATTTATTTAGGTAATTATTCTTGAACAAGTGCAGCAGAAATGCACTACTTGATGTTTACTGTTTTGTGGACATCACAAGTTATATTCAACATTTTAGCAATGTTTGAGTTGGTATATGTTGAGGAAATAAAAATATCTCCATCACCTCGGTATGACATGTTAAAAACGCAGCTGACAACAAAAACAAAAAGTAAATTTGACAGACCAGTATGAATCTTGTATGAGTGTATCTAAAAGAAAAAACCTGTGAGAACCAGACTGATCACTTGGCTCTTCATGTTGGCCAACAAGTCACAAAAAATGGAAGTGCAGCAAAGCTTCAAATAGCCTGCACTAAAATAATTATAAAACAGTGTTCCTGTTCCAATCGTTCGCCAACCAGAGAGCACTGACAACTGTAAAATATTGTCCTCGACACATTTATTCATTCTTAGGAGCAAAGATTCTCAGTTTTTAAAGTCAAGTAAAAGTCAAGTGCCCATATATGCAAATATTGGGTCACAATTTATTTTGATAGTCTGTCTGTTGACACTATAAGTTATCAGTAGATACTCAGTCACATGTTAGTCAGTTAGTATTCATCAAAAGTATCTTGACTGTCAATATGTTTTGTTGCAACAGGTCATTAACCAATAATTAACTAACTGTCTGTGCACTGAGTCAACATCTTATGTAACATCTTACACGTAGACATGTGTAACAACTATCCAAATAAAGTGAGTAGAGAACAGTAGAACAGTAGAAGGTCTATAACCTTTAGAACACATTCATGCAGTAATTATATGTTACACTCATATTAGCAAATCTTTTTCTAAAATGAAATGATTTTAGGTTTAGGCACCAAGATTACTTGGTTAGGGTTAGGAAAAGATATCAAGGGGGCATGACTTGTACTGAAGTGAAGTGGTTTGTGGTAACATGTTGTCTGATTCCTCAGCTGGACCCTTCTCAAATCTGTAGACCACCTGAAATGCACCTCATGGTCAATTGGCAGTTAGTTAAATGCATGTTACCTGTCTGTTAAAAGAGCGTTGCTGAATATTAACTGTCACACTGGTGACATGCAACTAAGTGTCAACAGATGGACTATCAAAATAAAGTGTCATAATCATCAGAGGATCCCATCATATGATACCTTTAACATAAGTGATAGTGGGATAGAATCCAGGCTGCATTTTCTGCACAAAAACATGTTCAAAAACTTAATTTAAACTGCTATAGCGCTTATAGTGCTGTATAATCATAATCAAAACCAAAGTTTTTTTTAACTCAGTTGGTCCAAAATGCCACATTCAACAGATTCTATAAACTATACTTGTCATATTTATCATATTAATTAAATACAGTATACGTCATGCAAATGCAGCATTGAAGCTCATTCTGACTTCTGTATCACTGTGTTACCATATCTTTGTTAATCATGTTTAACTCCTCTTATAATTAAAGGCCCTGTGTCTATTTTTGTCTGTATTTATAATTAAGAAAAATGTCTTATAATTACAAGATAGAGATCTTATAACTGTTAGATAGGGATCTCTTAATAAGACTTTTTCTCATAAAAGCAGTTCTTGTCTGCCATATAAACTCGCTTTTTTAAGATTTTATCTTTTCGCAAGATTTGTTGGGTATTCTTAAGATATAAAATTATATCAGCATCATCTGTAATGAACAACTGACAGGTCTATAAATATACAAATGCAAAGAGAATACATTTCCTCTGTCAGTTTCTAGTGTGTGTACACATCATCAGACTGTATTCTGTAACTCTGTTGCTGGGTTACCATGTGTGTGTTTCTTAGTATGCGTGAGTGCGTTGTGTTTGTACTGTGACCCCTCAGAGTTCAGTTTCAGAGGGTGTCACAGTCAGCACTGACCCAGGCAGCCCTCCGGCCTCCATCACATTTGCCAGTGTGACATCGTTTGACCAGACGTCATACTGCCATTTCCTGAGGCCCAGCACGCCACACAGCACCCGTCCTGTGTGCAGACCGACACGCATGTTCAAATCCACCTCTGTCGCCTCCACCACCGACCTGCAGGGAGGATGAGGGAGGCAGAAGGTTAATCTCTAAAACTCTGAAACAAACTAAATTATGAATTCACTGATATTTAGTTCATTTCTGTGTCTGCCAGACTCTCAGACAAGCTGTTTCAAAAATATTTCAAATATCCAGACTCATTCATTACTTCAGAGAATTTTGTAATTTGTATTTGGCTGGGCAGAAAAATTAAATACTTAAAATAAATCACAAAATATATTGTATTTTTTCAGAATTAAGACAAACTTTTATCCCAGTCTAAACTGTAGAAAAAAAGCTGTACATCAATTAACAGCCTCTCATTTGTATTCCCTGAGACCAGCAGGTTAAATCAAGTTAGGAAACTACTTTTTAGTTTCTTTCTTTCTTTATAAGGATCCCCATTAGCAACAGCAGAGTATTGGCTGTTCTTCCTGGGGTCCATTTACACATACAGTCACATAAACACAACAAACAAAACAGCTCATCTTATCCAGTTAACATCAAAGTTCATTCTGAAGAGAAATACATTCCTTTAAGCAAACAAACAAATAATAACAATAATAATAAACTTCCATAAGTAACCACTTTTACAAGCGGTTTAAGTATCTTTGATATTAAAGGTAGGAGGACATGATCAGATATAGCATGCTAAGTCAAGCTTCCTAAGTGACACTAAAATACAATTAAGAAAAGAGAAATTAGAAAAATGTGTTTCAGAATTAGAAAATACACTTAATCTATGAGCTTGTAACATTAGCATGCCAGCTAACATCACAGAAACCTGCAGCAGGCGGCCTGGACTCAGAACAAAGATAATCCCCAACACAGGAATCATTCAGTTTTCTGGTCCGACGCTGTAACACATTAACTTGTAACGCTTTTATCTGTTAAGCCTTAATAATCTGCGAAATATGTCTGACCTTCTTCCACTGGAAGACTGTTTTTAATCACCGACTGACCTACGTGAAAAATGCTACATCATGAGTTCAAAAAACATACCAAGTAAATATTAAGTTACTTGAACGGAATAAACAAATAACTTCATTTCATTGCTGAGCTCCAGTCGGTCACCATTCAACAACTCGCCCAGCAAAGTACAACTCATGTTGAGGTTACTAAATGTCTAAGACATAAAAATATCAGTTTGTATAGAAAGCATCTTTGTGTTATCAGATGAAAGTAACATTTTGATCAAACACGTTTTGCATAGCAGTATTTTATATTTACTTGGATAATTTTAATGAGCAAGTAATTGTTAGTGGTGCGCTGCTTTGATCGTGACTTATTTGCACAGATATTGTTGGTCACCAGAGGATGAATCTGCCAGACTTTTACAATTCCCCGACTTTTTATTGAGTACAATCATCGGGTAAGAATTTCAGCTTTAAAGCACCACTGTGCCTATGGGGCTGTTAGTACTGCAGTAGACTCTCAGTATTGTTGCTCTTTATTTAGAAACGACTTTCTTACTTGTGTTTAGGAATTCTGATACTATTATCCAGTGAGCTGTCAATCCCTGTGCTTATGTCGATGATGAACTGGATCCATACGCATATTCAACCTTTCTAAGCAACTTTGTGCAAAGTCTAAGGGGAGATGTGCACCCTCTCAATAGTGTCTGGTTTCCTTTTCTTCTTCAAAAGGCCTTTCTTCTTGTGGAAGGAAAAAAACGATTCGGACCAAAACAAATATAATTCTTTTAGTCAGAGTGGCAGATCTGCAGACCTGTTTAGCAGTGGGAAGAAACTTTGGTTCTTTGTTACAATGCAATTTAAAGAACTCTGTAAAGCATCCTAGAAGTAAAAACACACTGGAGTGTAAGCATACTTGGATCTAAGTTCACTTGTGTGCATAATTATGCACACAGCTTCGTGTCCAGACCATCTTCCTCATGCTCTGGAGTGAAGGAAATAGAGCAGGACTTTTCCGAAGCCAGTCCTCCCTGTAAATCACTACACAAAGCTCATCTTCAGCAGCGAGAGGGGAGACACTTCAGGTGATGTTTGTGTGCATGTTTATAAGAGTGGCGGAAAAGAAACAGTGGTCTGCCCATCAAACTGACGGAGAGATGTCACACACATACACACACACACACCGAGGGATGAGTGTGTATGGCAGCACCTGTCCCCTGAGATAAAGGACTCGTACAGCAGCATCAATCCACTCAGACAGAGCAGCAGGGAAAAGGAACATGACAGGCGAGTGTTCACACAAGGAAATGAGGTAAAGGCTCCGTGTGTGTGTCCGCGCATGCGCACGTGCGTGTGTGTGTTTGTGTGTGTGCATGTGTACGCGTGTGTGCATGTGTGCCCCCAAGTGTCTCTGTGGTTGCAAAATTGTCACAGAATAAATTTGTTTCAGTTTGCAGAATCTTTCCAACATTGCTTTATTGTGTCCAAACAAAATGAGTCGTTTTTGCTGCAAAACTTTTCATCATGTAATATTGCTGCATGTGCATTGCATTGATGTTGAGAAAAGCTGAATGTTCGGCTGTCCATTCTGTGACAGAGAAAGTTGTGAGCTGCAGAGTAATTTGTCAGATGACTAATGAATGCTCAGTGTAGCTGAACGAGATCTAAATCTCTCTTTAAAAGTGAAACGCTGAAACATTTTTATCTTCCACTACAGAGTTTAAATGCACTAAAGATCCGCTTTTTATTTTAAGAAGCACAAATTAGTGACTACGTTCATGTTTATCATGATATCCTTCTGTAAATTCTCAAAGTTCGCGCAGTATGGCTTGACCTCCAGTGGTGGTGATGGTGGTGGTGAGGCGCTTTGAGGGCCGGCTGGTGCACGCTGAGAGTAGAGTACGCACAGGGAGGCAGGAAGACATTCGATTGGTTCTTTCCATCTCGACCTCGAGCAGTGACTGGTCAGAGTTTTTACAGGATTACAGCAGCTACAGATCCAGGTTTGGCCGGCGTAAAAATTTCTAAACAGGTCTGATACGAAGAGAAATATCAGACCAGACCGGTATACCAGACTTTAACCACTAGGTGTCACACATCTCAGCCAAATTAACAGAGTGACTCAAAGTGTGTCGTGACAGCCAATCAGCATTAAGATTCTCCCGATGTCACTGACGTTCAGACTTTGAGACCAAAACATCTACATCTACAATACTATGGAGCTGTACACCAAACTTTATAACGTTCACTTACACCACGAAATTATGTAATGAACACAGACACTTCATACTTAATATAATTTTCAACGTTTCAGGCACTGCCCCAGCTGATACGGTGCAGAAATGAGGATTATGTGACGCTACTAGCTAAGCTAATGTCTCACTCATTAACACACCTCCGATTTTTTTGTCTGAATGTCAGTGTGTGTGACTCACGCAATCGTGTCAATCATATCCAGTCCCATCTCCACACAACAGTGGGCGTGGTCAGCCTTGGGTTGGGTCAGTCCTGACACACAGTAGTAACAGTCCCCCAGGATCTTTATCCGCCTGCAGTGATTCTC
>JAQFJA010000021.1:3056915-3068265 GCA_029874485.1 Naso brachycentron
CCTCCCACACCGTCTGCCCGGGCGGGTGCACGAGCGGCTGCGGCGGTGCCGAATCTCTCGCAGTCCCGCCGGTCGCCAGTGGACGCTGCCCGGCTGGCCGAACATGGCGGCGGCCCCGGAAGAGGAGGTAGACCGCAGACCGATCCGGAGGGTCCGGTCCAAGAGCGACACGCCTTACATCAACGAGGCGAGGATCTCTTTGCACCTGGAGACAGGTAGGCAGCCAGCCAGTGACACCGATGCTCTCCGCTTCATGTCTGGGAGCTTTTGCAGCCTCCACGGGGGAATATTGAAGCGAATCGGTTTTCGCTGAGAGAGAAATTGCTTCATCGTTTCGTGACAGTTCCCACGCATCAGCATGACTTGGGGCTTTCATTGTGCAGCTCTGACGGTACCCGTGGTGCTTAGCTGCACCTGGGTGGATGGTAACCACACAGTGACTCATGCGCCGGCAGAGGAGCAGGGAAGAATCTGACCACATAGGCTGGCTTTTTTTAATCCAGCCATGCACGCGATACGCTGTCTGCAAGGCACGGTTATGTGTGGGAACCCTTCTTATTTCTGTAGGACGACTGATTGCATTTGCTTCAGCCAGACTCCGCCTTGATTGTCGGCTGCAGTGAGATGCTGTGCGAACTTAGCCGCCTCTGGCTACTCCTTTAGAATGCAATTGTTACCACTGCATTCAGAGAGAGGTGAGGAATAAATGCTCAGGCGTGCGAAATCCCAAAATGTGGAGGCTTGGGCCCAGAATGTCTGCACAGAAACAGCATAGATAAGTTATTGTTTCCTTTGTTGCCATGGTCACGCAGGTACGCTGTCAAGAAGCCAGCATCAGTGTATATTTGCAGCTAGATCTGCATTTGCCTTTATTTTTTATTTTGCATGTTTTTGTAAATACACTCAACCCAGTACTGAACCCCTATACACACACACACACACACACACACAGTTCCTGAGGGAGGCTGCTTTATTATCACATCAGTGCGGAGCTGTCCACTGCCCCTCGGTGCTGAAAATGCCACCGAGCAGGATAAGCAAACAGAGCCCGGAGGACTTGCACAAAATTGGCATTTGTCTGCTGGCGATTGTCCACAGAACAATTATGAGAGGGCTTTCTTAATGAGCTCCTGCATCCCAGTTGTGTTCGACCCTCCCCCAGAATTGCCTGATGTGACAAATCTTAGTCACATGGTGTGTGTAGTCTGGTAGGCTATGCTAGACTAGCCTCTATTTTCCATTTCAGACAGATGCCAACTCTAGAAAATTACCTTGCCTAGCTTTTTCCTTCAGCTTTGTCTTGTTTTCTCGTTTTCATAGATGTAACCGGGGATGAACTAGTAAGTAAATATTATCATCAAGGTTCTACACTGTTCAAATCTTAATGGAAAGGTCGTGTTAAATATAGAATGTGTAGATCTTGTGTTTTATTAAGATGTCCTTATTTTCTTCCCCCAAGCAAAGATGGGATGTGTATGTGAAAAGGCAGCCTTACGTAAATCTTAATGAGATCAGGAATATCAACGTGCTTGCCCCCTCTCCAGATCTTATGACTCATGGTGTTGGTGTTCAGACCCACGTAGGCCCCCTCACAGTGTCTCTCAGCTGCCCTCTCTCTCTCTCTCTCTTAACAATCTTCCTCTCCATTTTGTTTTGCACCTCCTCTTAGCCCGATGAGCAGCCTCCCCAATATGAGTGACACTGTTCCTTCCTTAAGCTTTGTGTCAGGCTCTCCATCAGGCATGGCTTGAATCTGAAGACGGGAGTTGGAGGTGGGGGAGAGCTGCTGCCGTGTCTTGCTAACAGTGTTGCTCCTGGCTGTTAGCTGACAACAGAGAGGTTAGGCTGCAGCTGCATGAGGCTAACTTGGCATCATCAGGCCACCGGCGGGCAGTGCCAGCTATGTAAGGAGAGGGGCATTCGTCTTCGCACCTTCCCCTCGCACCGCTGCGCATTCCTGTTTTCTTTCCCTTTTCTCTTCCCCCACCAACCTCTCTTTCGGTCTAATCTTTTTCCTGTCACCCGTGAAGCCTTCTGCCCGCCCACTCTCTTGATTTCCATTTACTTCAGGTTTTTTATGTTAGCTGCTGCTGTTTTGCATAAATCCAGCCCACTCCTTTCTTTGATGTGTGTCAGCATGTGTAAAATATCCACGCCACCTTCAGTGTGCGTGTGTTACTATCGTACCTGTGCGTGTGGAGGCGGCTGGGTGTATATGGGTTTTGGATTGAGTAAACAAAGAGTTTATCGGCTAAGGTTTCGCCAGACAGCTTGTTGTTGTTGTTGTCGTCGTCAGCTACTTTAAGTGCTAAACCAGGACGAGACAATTTTGTAACAGTGTGACTCTTTGATGTCCACCGATGCTTGAGTGCAGAGTCTTCACTCTGCTTGCTCTTGTTGTACTCGACACCTTCATAGACCTGTTTTTCAAAAATTCTATTTATTGTCGTCTATTTTTGTGTCTGCTTTTTTCTCTGTGATGTTTCAAACTTGCTCTGTGAAGCACTTTAGACTGCATGTTGTATGAAAGCTGCTATATAAACAAAACTGAGTTGAGTTTATTTGGATTAGAGACAGTTTGGAGAGAACGAACAGCATTGTTGAACATAAAACATGTACAATATGTAGTGTGAAAAAAATGCCAAAAGCTGGATTCACTGGCCTCTTAAACCCCAATTATGTCTTCAAATCTTCCCTGAAGTAGATTTATAGTTTGGTGTATTTCATACTGTCAGGCAATATCTCATGTATACTCTTTATATGATTGCTTCACCTCTTCATTGCAGCTTGTTTTTTCTTATGGAGTGTTCCTCAGATATTTGTCATGAGTTCTATGAAACTCGGCAAATGAATGGTTCAATTAAAAATGCAACTGGAGCAGATTGTCGTTAATTTCCTGTCTCTTCTGACAGTCAACGTGTTTTTCTTTTAATGGTGACCACAAAACAAGTTTGTTTTGTGTGTAACACTTTCCTTTTCTGATCTTAATCACATAGTTTTTGTACCGACTAATTGTGCAGACCAATGGTAGCTCACAGCTGGGTCTCTGAGAGCGCTTTCACACCGACACAGCTCCGGCACGGTGCCAGTTCCATTCGGAATCTTGGTGCTTGCTGGCGAACCAGCCCGCGTTCAGACCGGTTTAAGTGGAACCAAGTTCCCGCCCCTCCCATCATCAATGGAAGGCGCTGCTCAATACACAAGGCGGGCAGAAGTAAACACAATAGCAGCAACATGGTGGAGCGCATTGATTATCTTCGAGCAGTTCTTCTGTTAATTCAGATATTTATTTTTAAACAACAATCCTGCAAGCACCAACTGTTGGCAATCAGAAGATGAAGATGACAGTTATGCTTCAGGCGAGGTGTTTCCTTCTTCATCATTTTCATCTTTGTTTAGCGTTCGTCTCTTCCTCACAGCTGATAAGATACACCCGCTGTAGATGTCACTGAATACATCACGGTTCGCGAGGGAAAACCAGCAATTTTTTGGTGCCAATGGGAACCAACCTTTTTATGCTCTGAACCTAAAAAGTTCTCGGTGTGAACGCTCTGGCCAGTTCAAAATTAGGTTCGGGAACTGTGACCATGTCAATATGAAAGCACTATTACATGTCTTCACACCAAGGTGTGAAGATCTGCAGGACTGTGTGTGGGTGTGTCCATAGCTCCCTTTGTGGCAGATGAAGAGCATGTTTTCTCAAAAACAATTCAAATGAAATTCCCAAAATGAACGCCTTCATTTGTGGATCCCAACAGACCCTTTCTGATGAGAACTGATTGTTGCTCTTGAGTAAAAAAAATTCTCTCCTGCATATAAGCGACTAGTTTTTGGGAGCAGTTGATGACAACTAAAACACAGTAGTTGAATGCACTCGTCACAACCAGGGCTGGGTATCGAACTTCAGTACTTTTATGGTACAGACTGAACTGCCTCGATATTATTGAGGATTGAAAAATGTCTGGAATAAAATTTGGTATCGAACGACCAAATGAGTTAGTCTCATCAGCATCAGCGAGCCAATAGGCATGCGGCATGCTTGTTGTACCAAGATCTAAAAGTACTGTTGATTGGCTGGTCTCATGTGTTTTGCAGGAAAAACACCAGATTACACCAAGAGACAGGGTTGACTATAAGTATGTGGAATGTAATTTTTCGTTAAAACAAATTAGATAAAATTGGTATCGAAAAAGTATTGTTCAGTATTGACATCAGCGTATTGGTTTTGGTACCGGTATCAAGTTTTTCTTATCCATACCCAACCTTAGTCACAACACAGTCACACAAAAATTTCTGATGTAACTATTAGCAAAGATTTTGGACAACACTGACAACTTGTCGTCTGGCAGACACGACCGTCGGATCATGAACAGTTGTGTCACTTTGGAGGATGATGTCAAATGATCTAACTGGCCGTAGTTAAGAAGAGTTTAAAAGTACATCAGCGTATTTGTAGACACCAGGGGGCAGATGACTCAAAAACAATTTGACAAACGGCTGTGATGAACTGTGGCTCTTGGACAATGACTAATGTTGGCCAACATTTGCAAATTTACACATTCAACAGACAAAGATCAACATGAGCCTTCATTGTGAGTCCTGTTTGTTCTTCTCTGATGAATTTAAATCAAACATTGACTTTCCTTTTGCCTGTGGTTCCTCTCCTGAGAAAAATGTCAGACTGATCAGCTGCGAAATGTCCACTATGTGTCTGTCCACTGGACAGGTAGTGTACGTTTGTCAGAGCTTGATGCTCACACAGCTGCTGCTAGAAACAAGGTTGAACTATGGTGGACTGAACCAAGACGTAAATGTGCCGTGAAACCAGAACTATGAGCTGAAAGAGACCAAAAAGCTGTGTAAAGCTCTGAGCTGGGTGGAAATATTCCGTGGATTTATCATCACAAGTGACCTCTAACACATTACACAGTTATTTGATCCAATGTTCATTTGCAAATATTGTTTAATGCAGCTTTTTAACTTCTGTGGGTTTGAGCAATGATTGCCAAGCACAAAATAAATTTGTTCATTTGGACGTGGCAGCCAGTCCACCATGGCTTAGCAAGTCAATGAGAAAAATCTAAAAAGAAAATGTTGGCAAAAATTTGTTTCATTCTACTCTGTTTTTGTGCCAATTTTTTTTTTTTTTTTTTTTTTAGCAGATCTATTTCAAAGTCTGTCTTTTGGCATTCTTATTGAGCTCCATCATCTTGAGCCGGTCCAGATCTCAGGCAGCACAGCTCTGCTCCAGCAATGTAAATCCAGGTCAGCTCGGTTTGAGCTTAGCCGTTCTCACAAAGACGAAGACGCAGGCATTACCACGCTCCCATTCAAACACAGAGCGCACTAATACCGACCTGAATGAAAGCCTGAGACAGAGAGGGCTTAAATGAGAGGAGGTGGAGGAGCAGGAAGAGTCTGAGGAGGAGGACAGGATGGCAGGATGGAGGCTTGTAAATCGTGGCAACATAAAGACTGGCACGGTGAAAAAGAAACAGAGTTGGCTGTCGTCCATAGAATATGGTGGGAACTGTGCACACACAATCCGCCCTCGACTGTGTGCGTAATGCCCTTTTTCTTTCACATGTACATAGATGAACACTGCTATCTGCATGCAGGCCTTGAGCAGCAGAATGACAGAAGTACCTGGGCAGAATACAAAAGCACAGAGAGGAAGGATGAGAGCTTTAAATGCAGGGGAGGACTTCCTGTCTCGGTGCTTGCCACTAAACATACAAAACCTCTCACTCTTCCTCTGCTGACACGTGGGTCCGTCCATTCAGCTCAGACAATCAAACCACTGTGCTGAGAGGAAAAAACCTGAGCCAGGGAAGGCCTTCGACTTAAGTTGACAGTCAAGATAGCGTGAAGGTCTCTCAGCTGGTGTGTTGTACCGGAATGTATTTAAGTTTGTGGAAGTGTACACTTTTCTTCTAGGGCTACTGAAAACCCACCTGTACTGGCAGCTAGAAAAAGAAATTGAAATGAATAAATATTTTCAGGATGTAATTTGACGTATTTTAGACCCCATTTTCTGTAACCAATTTTGATATACTTTGAAAGAGAAAACAAGATGGTTTTTTCTCAATACTTGGTGATTTCTAAAGTTTCCCAGAGGTTGTTTTACCTGCCATTGTTATTTGTTAACATACATTTTCTCGTCTTTGTCCACCACACATTTCAGTGTGGGAAAACATCAACACAATTAGGACAATCAAAATTCAAGCTTGTTTACGCCCATATACAATGAAAAATAAAACAGTATCATCTTTAAGAGATTTAAAGTTGAGGTAGGCAGTTTATCTTTTGCTTCACTGCACTAATATTGCATTATAACCTGTTTTGTGTATTGTAAATCAGGTTGTCTGAAAGAACACCAGACTTCTGCGCCTCTCCTTGGCTCTGTATTTGTGTCCTATTGGCTGCTCTACGCTGCACGTCTTAGCGATAGATGATGTCGGTTTCTGCTGATTTTCTGTTGAAACGTGATGTACCTTACGTTCTAAAACTGGCCTGTGGTAACAACATTGTCTGCAGGCAACACTGTCAACAGGCTTGAGTCGAGCTGAGATGGACCAGTTTACACCGCTGCAACTTTTCCTGCAACCATTAAGTCTTGTTGTGAATCTTTAGTGTAAACTGGCCTTAAAAGAGAGCGCGACAACAAACAAAATCAAACGCGAGCCAGAGCAAAAACAGGAAGGGGAGGGTAGAGCCGAGTAGCTTCCCAAGGAGTCTCGTGCTTCCCCAGCTTTAAGTGAACAATCACACAAAATTTCTGATGTTCACGCAATATAACAAAGGTGTTAAAAACAACAGGTTCAGTGATAAACATCATTTAGAAACTTAAGTTAATATGAATTTTGGCAATGACGTTTGATGAAGTTGGAGTGAGAAAAAAAACAACACAAAACAAACAACAGATTTGTTTTTAACAGCACATAGCCATGTATCATGCATCATGTCTGATTTTACTGCAGCTGCCCGGGTTTGAAACTGGCCCAACCTCTTCGCTGAATGTAAAACTGAACTAATTGTGACACTTCATGAACAGTACATCTTTGACGTCCCATTTGCACTACCTTTTTATGTTACTTGCTGGAAAAATGTACCGCACACCCTGAATGCCATTTGACAGCCTTTAGACAGCATGTCTGAACATGTTGCATTCATCACCATTTGTCAGCAAGGGCAAAAATGATGGTGATAGTAGTGGCATACCATGAGAGGACATGTTTCCAGTTGAGATAAAGCTAAAGTTCAAGACATGCAATGTCTTGTGGGTCTGTTGCTTAATGGGCCGTTGAGGTTAACTGCCTATGACGGAAAAATGTCTGTTACTGTGGTATTTGGATCGCTCAGAGGATGACGTGTTTGCAGTGTTTCATTATTATTATTATTATTGCTATTATTATTGTTATTTTGACTTCCTCACTCTTTTTTGCTAATAACTTCAGCTGCACCAGAAGTACCAGGAAGTGTCACAGTGTCAGTTGTAACCCACTTGTTCCTGAAAAGGACTTTACATTTCCTTTGTTAGTTACTAAAGCCTAAAAAACAAACAAAACAAAGAAACAAACAAAAAAAACCCCAACACTGCATTTGGCCAAACCACTGACAATAATCGCGTGTTTTATTCTCAACTGTGCTGACAGGTTAAAGCAGCGGTAGTTTAAATGAACATCTCAAAACATGTCAATGAAGCTGTAATGACTTCATTTTAATGAAACCATAAAAACAGGACTACACATTAAGTGGACTGACCCTCAACAGTTTATATTTTGTGACTTTTTGTTCATGAGATATTTCTGGGGAAGGAGTTCATGTGGCTTCAGTGCAGTTTAATGTGAAACTCTGGGGTTTTGGTGGAGCCCCTAAAAGAAAAGAAATCACTGGGGCTGATATCATTATTTAATCACAAGTGTTTAATATGTTGGCAGCTACTTTCATTCATGGTAAAAAATGTTACAGGTTGTGGGTTGTTGTCGTCCATATTTGACCCTATGCTCCTTCATCAATTTTGATATTTTCTGTTTCATTTTAATTTTTTAGATATGAATATTTTTTTATCTATTTTTTTTTTTAATTAAGAAGAATATTCTTAAAATAGAATTTTGCCTTACATTTACTGTGCTTTTGTTTTTCATGTTGCGATCTTCGGCATAGACATACACAAAGCTCTGTCTGCGTGATGAACATCAAAATGTACAAGATTTTTTTTTTTTTATATAGTAACCTTCTGTTTGTGTTATTTTAAAAGAAATCTTTATCAGGTTTATTAACTCTTTTACCTAACCCCAACTGTTTATGTATTTTGCATTATCACAAATTGAGGTCAGGCTGCATTTCTGATGTGAAGGCATGTTTTGCACTCTTCCTTAATCTCTCATTGGTTGCCCCTGTGTTGTACTCCTTCTTGGTTTGTAGCCTGCCTATGAGCCTGTCCTTGATATCCCCCACCCCCCCCACCCCCCAGCCCCCATTGTTGTTTTTAGTGAACCCCTTTGTGGTTCATCCATGGGCTCTTCAGCCAGGGGGGTTGCTGCAAGCGTTGTCTTCTGGCACAGAGAAATGCACAAATATAATCCACATCAGCAGCTGTTTTGAACAGTCTTGCAGGTTTTTTGCCATTTGAAGTATGCTGTCTGTATTGGTGAAGGCCACCTATCAAAACAGATGAGCTGCATACAGACGACAGAGAGAGGGAGAGGAGAGGGGTGACTCATATCCCTCTGATATGCCAAGTCTCACTTTCACACATTTACAGGGATGCACACACACACACACACACACACACACACGCACACAAGCCACAAGCTCCTACAGGCTCTGCTGTACTGTCACTTTGTATTAATTCAGCACACAGGTCCAGTCAGAGACAGGAGAGGGGGTGGGTGTGGGTGGTGGTGGGTGGTGGGTGGAGGCTTTTGAACAGTGAATGGCAGTGAGAGAGAATAAGATCAAGAAACTGTAGGAAAATGAGAAAAGACTAAACCTCCTCTTACCTTTAAAGTTGCAGACTTCCTTTGTCCTTCCTCATCCATCCACACATTGTTTAACAATATGCGTGTTCAGCTGTGTTGATGCCAACACGTGTAGACAGACACAGAAACAAAAGACACCAAGATGGAACAAACCTGACAAGTTGGTGCTGTAATTTTGGCAATTTTCACAATTTCTTTCTTTCTTTCTTTCTTTCTTTCCCAAAATCACACATTTGCCTCTAAGGGTGGAACAATCTGTACAACATATGCATTGATGGAAAGTAAGGGATCACATAAAACTGTTTTATATAATTAAATTATAAAATAAATGTAGTTATAATTACAATTTTCAATCAAATTGTTAATAAAATTGTTAATTAAAATTATTGTGATTACAAGAGGTTACATCTAAATGTATGGCTTTATTGCACTTTTTTATTTTCAGCTTCAGAGTGCTGACAAAAATGTGATATATACTTTCTTTTACTTAATATGTAATCATAGGTCTTATTGTTTCTACAGTTTTTCTGCCATTATTGGAACAGCATGACTGAAAAATTAATAAACTGCATTCTGTATGGCATTAAAAAGGTAATTTAAGTCACAAATTTAATGAACACTGAAAAAACTCTGATAATAATGACAAATTGCCTGACCGACTGTATATCAGAGTGTTGGTAATTTACCTGTCCTGGAGTGATGATGGTGATGATGATGATAATTTTGTCAATTTGGTGTCATCATTAACTAGAAGCCAGATAAAGCAGCCTCTCTTTGCTCTGCCTTTCTTTGCATACCACCTGAAAAACAACGCTGTGTAGTATGAAACTTAAGAAACGGGCAACATCCCTGCTGTGCAGCTATAAATATCGCAGCATGTTCAGCCTCATACATCCACTGTCTTCAGGACACTCCCAAATCAAAACAGTTAACCTCTGTCACCCAAGAACACCCAAAGCTTTGTGTTTGACAAGGTTCCTCTGCAGCCAGTCAGCGTCCTAAACAGTGGATAGATGAACTGGTGGGAAAAAGGAGGTTAAAGAGGCAGAGTGATGAAGATTAAATGACAGGGTGAGTCTGTTTTAGACTCCAAACGGCCTGTCTCCACCTCTCTGTCTCACATTAATTTTGCACAATAAATCTGTGTCAGTGCTGCTGTCTCAGTTTGGGGCTTAAATTAGCAGCGGCACTATCAAAGGCAAGAGGATGAGTAATATTATTTGCCTGATAGAGACAGAAGCCCATGAGGTGATACATGAGATAATGGATAGTCATCAGAAATAGACACAGGGCTCGGTGGAGAAGAGGGAAGGTTATGTGGTTGTCTAGTGTAACATTAATTATGTAGACAGCAATGACCATGAATTTTATTTCTCACCACAAGGAGCCGAGAGTCATTTGGATAGATTGGTTTTATTTGCTTGATCTGTCAGTTGCCAAACGCTGGACTTTTTTCTGACAAATACTATTGCTTTGGTGAAAAGAAATTCCTGTGCAACTGTACAGTGAGTTCTTGATTGTTCAGAATAATTATAGCTTTTTTTGTTTGAAGTCACATTTTGCAGAGTATTGGAATTTATATCCTTCAATGTTTTTCTATGAACAAGTAAAATCTGGGCAGAACCTTAAAAGAGTAACAGGAAAGAGACTTGCAAACAGTTGCAGAAGCAGAATTACAGCAGAAGTAGAATTACAATAAATTGTACGGCAAATTCTTAGCCAGGAATTAAATGATTAATGAGTCTGTCAAAAGAAAAATAAACTGTAACAGTTTTGATATTCACTTAATTGCTGTTTCATTAAGTTCATTGGAAAAGTCATGCTCTCAGTACCTCACATATGAATATGAATTGCTTTTATAACTTGTATTTTGTTTTAAGTAAAATCTAATTGCACTTTTGATTGTTACTCAGACAAGTCAAGTCATTTGGAGATATCAACTTGGGCTTTGAGAATTTGTGATGGGTATTTTTCACTACTTTTAACTTTGTATTATCTATTTTTAAATGATCCATTGATAAATAATTCATGAAATAAATATTGAAGAGATTATTACACAGAGATAATAATATTTAAATTGAGATGTAGTTTGGCAATGAATACAGAAGGTTGCATGGCTTAAAATTAGAGCTGCAACAATTAATGGAATAATCGATCAATAGAAAAGTAATCACCAACTATTTTGAAAAATGATTAATCGTTTTAATAATTTTTCAAACAAAAAAAACAAAGAATTGCTACCTTAGCCACTTAAATGTGAGAATTTTCTGCTTCTCTGTGGCATTTATGATCATAGATGAGGCACCTTTGTGTTTTGGGCTGTTGTTTTGACAAAAGAAGCAATTTAAAGGCGTCACGTTGGGCTC